>JARQOD010000489.1:0-102824 GCA_033576555.1 Oophaga sylvatica
AATGATGACTGCACGTGTTTCTTTAGAGATAACCATTGTTAACAGAAGAGAAACAATGATGCCAAGCACCAGCCTCCTTTTAAAGTGTCCAGTGGTGTCATTCTTACTTAATCATGACAGATTGATCTCCAGCCATGTCCTCATCAACACCCACACCTGTGTTAAAGGAGCAATCACTGAAAAGAGGTTAGCTGCTCCTTTTAAGGCAGGGCTGCAATGATGTTGAAATGTGTTTTGGGGGATAAAGTTCATTTTCTAGCCAAATATTGACTTTGCAAGTAATTGCTGTTAAGCTGATCACTCTTTATAACATTCTGGAGTATATGCAAATTGCCATTAGAAAAAGTGAAGCAGTAGACTTTGTAAAAATTAATATTTGTGTCATTCTCAAAACTTTTGGCCATGACTGTACAGTGAAGAGATTGGGATGTGCTTCAGACTGGAGAAGTGCGGCTAGTTGGTAATAAAGAGAGTAGAGTTGAGCGAAATAGGTCGGTCAGATTAAAAAATGACCGGCTTTCACCAAAGTCGGATTACGCCGATCGAAACCCGACCATAGCTTGAGGTCGGCCATGCGGTCGTCGACCTGAGCACCAAAGTCGGTTTTCCCATAATGCTTGCAGGCGCCTTTTCTCAGCCAATGAGCAAGAACGCACACTGTTGGCAACGAGATGACATAGGCATCGGCCACCACCATCTTAGAGAAGGGCATTGCAGTGATTGGCTTGCTTTGTGTGGCGTCACAGTGGCTATAAAAGCCCTGAGCGCCGACTGCCATTTTACTTCTGCTGATCTTAGCGTAGGGAGAGGTTGCTGCCACTGTTTCTCAGTAGGGAGAGAGTTAGGCAGGAAAAAATAAGTTATTCTGTGCTTGTGCTGATAGCGATTAGCTGTACAGTTATTGTGCAGTGACAGGGGAGAATTTTGTTGTGTGCAGCAGCGCTGGTTATTAGGCTGCCTGCCAGTGACAGGGGAGGAATTTCTTGTGTGCAACAGCAGAGTTGATTATTAGGCTGCCTGCCAGTGACAGGGGAGGAATTTCTTGTGTGCAGCAGCATAGCTGATTATTTGGCTGCCTGCTAGCTGTATTGCTGTGTGTACACTGCTGTGCAGACTGCTTTTTACACAGCAACTACACAGCACTAATACTTTTATTCTTTTTTTCTGCACAGCTACCGAGAGTTCATTTTTTCCTACAACGTATAGAGCTGTACGCTCCTCACACACTACCGTGTACCGGCTGGTATCACGGACAAATACATGCTGACTATCTGTGTGTAACTCCAGAAATATATACGGAGATTTTAATTTTCCCCAAAGCCTTATACAGCTGGTATCTTTTGATACAGTATAGTTTTTCTGCCTTCTGTATTACGGTCAAATTCATACTGAGAGAGCGTCTGTGTGTTACTCCGGAAGTATATACAGAGATTTACAATTACTCCTACACTGTATACGCCTGGTATCTTTGGATACATTAGCCTTTTTTGCTTTTTATATTCTGGTCTAATCCATACTGAGCCTGTGAGCGTCTGTGTGTTACTCTGGAATTATATACGGAGATTTAAAATTACCCCAACACTGTAGACAGCTGTACGCTTCTGATACATAACTCTTTTTCTACTTTTTATATTCTGGTGTGATCCATACTGAGCCTGTGAGAGTCTGTGTCTGACTCTGGAAATATATACGGAGATTTACAATATTTTCACTATACTATATATACCTAGTGTAAGGGCTGGCGGAACGCACCAAATAAATATAAATAATAGGTGCGATCGCAGCCTGGGGTCCACCGTGCAGGCAGAGCCTGCTGCTAGTAAGATGGCGGTAAAAGCGAACTCTGTTACTTCACAGAGTTGCAAACATAGATGCTGTGGCACTATATGGCAGTATAAGCGAACTCTGTTACACCACAGAGTTGCTGAGGTAGAGACGCAGAGATAGAGACTGTGTCCTGTTAACACCACAGGGATACACAGATAACTGCTGTGCGGATAGCAGTTCGTGGTCATGCAGTCAGCAATGCAAACAAGCAACTCCTCACCGGAGAAGCCGGTATTCTAGGGGCTTATTTCAGCCAGGCCCTGAACACGTGCATACAAATCTCCTCACCGGAGGTGCCGGAATTCTAGGGGCTTATTTCAGCCGAGCCCTAACCACATGCGTACACGATCACACTGGCACAAAGCACATAACACAATTGATACTAGCGCCGTGCACACCTTTTATAGCAGCAGCTACAGGACCTTCCAGAAAAGGACCAATGAGAAACTGTTCCAGAACACAAGCCATTTCAGGACCTTCCTGGCGGACCAATGGGAGTCGCTGCTGTAACCGAGCATGTGACCCCTGATCTCCAATGGGAGATCTTGCCCTGGGCATGCTCAGATGGACAAACGCAGGACTTAGTCCCAAAGACGTCTGCTCGCCGCTGACCAGTACTGGCTACAATAACAGAACCTGGAGAGGCAGCAGTAATCCTCTGCACAATGTTAGACTGGGCGAGACGCTGGGACTGACATCTCTGCTGACCAGAGTCCACTGCGGTCAGAGATGGATGGGAGACCGCAGCAGGGATGGTTCGAGATTCCCCTTGTGCAGAAGCGGGAACTCGACCCTTAACATTACCCCCTCCTAGGGCCCCCCCTTCTTTGGGCCTCGCTACGTTCAAAGGCAGCGATGAGCTGTGGAGCATGAATATGCTAGGCAGGCTTCCAGGACCTATCCTCAGGCCCATAATCCACTCCAAAAATTTTTTTGCCCCATACCACCTTGCACCCTTCAATGGTGTTCACCTCGTGATCGTCCGTAGACGAACCCGACGTCCCAGCAGATGACTCAGGCATCCGGAGATGACCACGGGTTTAAGGAGGGACACATGGAAGGTCTCAGAGATACCAAGGCAAGGCGGAAGGGCTAAACGGTAAACCACAGGGTTCACCTGCTCGAGGACCTTGAAGGGACCCAAATAGTGGGGTGCCAACTTAGTGGACTCCACCCGCAGCCTGATGTTTCGGGCGGAGAGCCACACTAGGTCGCCAGGAGCAAATGTCGGAGTGGGACGCCGATGGGCATCGGCAGAAACCTCATCCTCTCCTTGGAAGCCTGAATGGCATCCTGCGTGCAGTCCCATATGTCCCGTGCCTCCAAAACCCAGTCTGCCACCCTGGAGTCGGCGGAAGCCACGTGCATGGGCATCGGTACCCGCAGATGCTGACTGTAATTTAAGAGGAATGGGGTCTGTCCGGTGGAGTAGGCCACAGCATTGTTTAGCGCGAACTCCGCCAACGGGAGCAAGGATGCCCAATCATCTTGCCTGGCAGAGACAAAATGTCCCAAGTATGTGACCAAGGTCTGGTTGGCCCTCTCTACCAACCCATTCATCTCGGGATGATATGCAGAGGAGAGGTTTAACTCAATGCAGAGTAGTCGACACAGCTCTCTCCAGAACTGAGATGCAAATTGGGGACCTCGATCGCTGACAATCTTGTCTGGCATACCGTGTAGACGGAAGATGTGTCTAGTAAATAATGCTGCTAAGGCCCGTGCAGAAGGTAACCGTGGTAGCGGCACCAAGTGCACCATTTTGGAGAAGTGGTTGGTGATCACCCAAATGATGGTGCAACCCCGAGACTTGGGTAAGCCCACCACAAAGTCCATCCCAACCATCTCCCAGGGCCTGTCTGCCACCGGCAAAGGGAAAAGTAACCCAGCTGGCCGTTGTCGAGGGGACTTGTTCTTGGCGCAGAAGACACACACCTGAACATATTCCCTGACATCACGGACCATATGTGGCCACCAGTATGTCCTTGCCAATAATTCAGTTGTCCTCTTTGTCCCAAAGTGTCCTCCCACCCTGGACGAGTGTGACCAAGAGAGTACCTCCGGTCGCAAATTAGTGGGCACAAAAGTCTTGCCCGGAGGCACAGACTCTAGCGAAACAGGGGCTACCGTTCTCAGGCTCTCTTCGGGGACAATAAGCCGAGGCTCCTCATCCTACTCCTCTGATGACACTAAGGAGCGAGAGAGAGCGTCGACCCAAATATTCTTCTCATCGGAGAGAAAATGGAGGGTGAAGTGGAACCGAGAGAAGAATAGAGACCATGTGGCCTGGCGAGAATTTAGCCACTGAGCCGTTTGCAGATATACCAAGTTTTTGTGGTCAGTGAAGACTTGGAAGGGAAAACGAGCCCCCTCGGGAAGATGTCTCCACTCAGAGAAGGCCAACTTCATAGCCAGCAACTCCCTGTCCCCGATGGAATAATTCCTTTCTGCTGGTGTAAAGGTCTTAGAAAAGAAGAAGCAGGGTTGCTTCTGACCTTGAGCATCCTTTTGATAAAGGACTGCTCCAGCACCAACAGAAGAGATGTCCACCTCTAAAATAAACGGCTTATTAACATCGGGGCGATGTAATATGGGAGCACTGGCAAAATGCGACTTGATGGAAGAGAACGCCTTGGAGACCTCCTCATGACCACAACTTGGGATTTGCTCCCTTTTTGGTGAGGGCTACCAAGGGAGCTACCAAAGTCGAGAAATGGGGAAAGAACTGGCGACAATAACTAATGAACCCCATAAAGCGCTGCGCCGCATTAAGAGAATGGGGTTCTTGCCAATCCATTAGAGCCTGTAGTTTGGCAGGATCCATAGCCAATTCCTGGTGGAGATGATATAGCCCAGGAAAGGTAAAGACTCCTGCTCAAACATACATTTCTCCAGCTTGGCATAGAGGGAGTTTGCCCGTAAGAGGTTGAAGACTTTGTTGACATCCCTCCGGTGAGAGTCTATATCTGGTGGAAAGATGAGAATATCATCCAGATAAACTACTACTACAGAGGTGGAGAGCATATCCCGGAAGATGTCATTGACAAAGTCTTGGAAAACAGCGGGAGCATTACAGAGCCTGAAGGGCATCACCAGGTATTCATAATGCCCATCCCTGGTATGGTATTAAAAGCTGTCTTCCACTCGTCCCCTTCACGGATGCGAATTAGGTTATAGGCACCACGTAGATCTAGCTTAGTAAATACCTTTGCTCCCCGGAGCCTATCAAAGAGCTCAGAGATTATTGGCAACGGGTACTTATTCTTGACGTGATAGCGTTAAGACCCCTGTAGTCAATACACGGACGTAATTCTCCGTTATTTTTCTGCACGAAGAAGAACCCTGCCCCTGCTGGTGACACCGACTTCCTAATGAACCCTCTTGCCAGATTCTCCTGAATATACTGGGACATGGCCTCCGTCTCAGGAAGCGAGAGGGGATAGACTCTTCCCCGAGGAGGTTCTTCTCCAGGCAAGAGATCAATAGGACAGTCTAGGGGCGATGAGCGGAAGAGTCTCCGCCACCTTCTTGGAGAAAACGTCTGCGTATGATTGATAACACTGGGGAAGAGGAGTAAGGTCTATGGGAATCTCTGTGGTGGTGACCTGAACGCACTCCCTGACACACCTGCCTCTACATGAATCACCCCAACCCAGTATCCTCCCAGAGGATCACTCAATATGGGGAGAGTGGTGACGGAGCCAAGGTATTCCTAGCAAAACCTCGTCTATTTTCTCTGGCAGGACAAGAAAGGAAATACTCTCCTGATGGGAAGGGGACATAGAAAAAAGTGAGAGGGATAGTCTGGTGGGTGATTTGTGAGTGCAGAGTTGATCCATTCACTACTCGCACAGTCACCGGTTTGGCAAGCATCACCTGAGGTATAGTGTGGCGGAGAGCAAAGGCAGAGGACATGAAATTCCCCTCGGCTCCAGAATCCACACAGAGCTCGGCAGTGAGAGTGGATGGACCTTCAGTAATTGTCCCTTTGAAGGACAACTTGGTGGAAAATGCCACGGTGTCTAGTGAACATCCTCACAGGGTCACTAGATGCGACCGTTTTCCTGACCGCTGTGGACGTTTGTTGGCATAATGTCCTAACTAGTGTTGAGCGATATTGCTCGATATCTAAAAATATCGTATCGAAATTGTATCGCCGATATCACTAAATATCGGCGATATCCGATTCCGATACCGCAAGTCCAATGTAAGTCTATGGGAACAAAATATCGAAACTAAAAAAAACCTTTATTTCCTTGTAAACACTAAATATACACACATAGAATACATATATATATATATATATATATATATATATACATGTCATTGTGACATATATATATACATATATTTATAGTTTATACACTTCTACATAGTAAAATATCCTCTGATTCAATTGCCGGGTAAAGCCGGCTTCTGTGAAAAGACAGAAGCACCCGACATGAAATGACACTTGGTGTACATAGGGTTAACCATGTCTTTTCATGTCGTTTGCAATCTGATTTGCACAAATAACTACATCAGTCTATGTGTGCAAAATTTCACACCTGTAGGGGTTAATTAAAGGTGTAAATTCGTTGTAAAAAAACCTGACTTTTTTGCTACGAATTTACACCTTTAATTAACCCCTACAGGTGTGAAATTTTGCACACTTACACTCATGTAATTGTTTGTGCAAATCAGATATCAAACTACATGAAAAGACATGGTTAACTCTATGTAAACCAAGTGTCATTTCATGTCGGGTTCTGCATTTTCACAAAAGCCGGCAATTGAATTAGCGGCTATTATACTATGTAGAAGTGTATGAACTATAAATATAAATATATATATATATGTGTCACAAATTTAATGACATGTATATATATATATATATATGAGGTGTAAAATTGCTGAAAAAAAAATGCGTGGGCTCTCGCCCTATTTTCGCAACCAGACAGACAAAGCCAGTGAGTGGGGGCAGATAATAATAGCCCAGAGAGGGACCATTATTTTTGGCCCCCCCCCGGCTACTAACATCTGCCCCCAGACACCCCAGAAAGGGCAAATCTCTAATCAGATTTGCCCTTTCTGGCACTTTGCCCGTCTTTTCCCATTGCCCTGTAGCGGTGGCGAATGGGTTAATAAGGGGTTAAAATGACCTTGCAATTGAAAGGTCACTTTAAGCCAGGTTAATAATTGAGAGCTGTCAATTAGACAACTATCAATTATTAATCCTATTGTATGAAAGAAAAATCAAACACACACACTTTAATAAAAAAGAAGTTTAATGAAATAATCACACAGTTTTTTGACCATATTTTATTTTCCTGCTAAAACCATTTCCTGTAATAAAAATAAAATAATAAAGCAAAATTATTCTTACCAATCCGATGCACAGTCAGTTCCCACGGTGTAATCCTTCAGAAAGGGTTAATGTTTACTGCAGGGACCGCAGCTAATGCTGCAGCCTCACAGTAAACCCCAAAATGAATGAGTTCCTCTCCTGGCTGACAGGAGAGGAAGTGGAAAGCTTAATTGATTGCTTTCCACTTTCACTTCAGGTCAGCCAGGGACACAATCAGTGACGTCAGAGGGAACTGGTTAACAAAAATAGGGGTTCCCTTTGAAAAAAAAATGGCGTGGGGTCCCCCCTATTTTTGTTA
This sequence comes from Oophaga sylvatica, assembly GCA_033576555.1. Classification (NCBI taxonomy): domain Eukaryota; kingdom Metazoa; phylum Chordata; class Amphibia; order Anura; family Dendrobatidae; genus Oophaga; species Oophaga sylvatica. The sequence continues at coordinate 7,473 of JARQOD010000489.1, forward strand.
ACCAGCCAGATGAAGCAGACCACTGAGGCCTGGATTTTCAGGCTGTTAAGGAGCCAAGATCCATGGACCTTGCCAGCCTGATAATACCAGGCCACAGCAGTCTGCAAATCTTGGCTGATTAACAAAAATAGGGGATCCCCTCGAAAAAAATTGGCGTGGGGTCCCCCCTATTTTTGTTAACCAGCCAGATGAAGCAGACCGCTGAGGCCTGGTTTTTCAGGCTGGTAAGGATCCAATATCCATGGACCTTGCAAGCCTGATAATACCAGGCCACAGCAGTCTGCTTAGCTTGGCTGGTTAACAAAAATAGGGGATCCCCTCGAAAAAAAAATGGCGTAGGGGTCCCCCTATTTTTGTTAACCAGCCAAGTAAAATGCAGACTGCTGCGGCCTGGTATTAAAAGACTGTCAAGGCCCATGGATTTTGGCCCTCAACAGCCTGATAATACCAGGCTACAGCAGCCCCACATTTGGCGCATCAAAAGATGTGCCAATTGTGGCACTTTACCCGGCTCTTCCCACTTGCCCTGTAGCGGTGGCAAGCGGGGTAATAAGGGGTTAATGTCACCGTTGATTGCACGGTGACAATAAGCCCGGTTAATAATGGAGAGGCGTCAATAAGACACCGATCCATTATTAATCCCAAAGTTATTAAATGCATAAAAAAAAGACAAAGCAAGAAAAAAGTCTTTTAATGAAATAAAAGAGACAACACAGTTTTCATTTTTTTTATTGTACTCTCATTCCTGCGACGCCATCGATCTCCTGTAAAAAAAGAAAAAAAACAAACCAACAGTATACCACCTGTCCGACGCAGTCCATAGTAACGATTGTCATCGCGACGCAGCACAGCTGATTACCTGTTTCCCCGGCGGTGACGTCATCGGACTGACTGCTTTACGGCCGGGATTACCCAGCAGTCACTGCAGTTATCGCGAGAAACTGCATGTGACCGCCGGGGACAAGAGGATGGCGGCCATTAAGCAGTCCGGGATGTGACCGCCGGAGATCTTCTGCCAGGTAAGTGCCGCTGACTCCTGACAGACCCGACCGATGGACACTGACAGTGACAGACCCGACCGACGGACACTGACAGTGACAAATCCGATTCCGGTATCCGATATGACGAAAATATCGAAACTAATTATCGAAAGGCCGATAGAGCTAATATCGGCCGATAGCCGATATTTGCATTATCGTATCGCTCAACACTAGTCCTAACTGCTGACAGATGTTACAAACCACGGATACTCGAGCGGCCCGGGATTAAGGTCCCGCTTGAGAAACCTCCAGGGCCTCATGGGAGTCGGACGCCTGACTGAAAGATACTAGTGGCCTGGCGAAGGTGGGAGCCAGCCGGAACCTCTGACTACACTGGGACTGCTTCAACCTCCGCTCGTGAAAACGGAGGTCGATGCGGGTAGATATGGCGATAAGCTTCTCCAGTGTGGCGGGAATCTCCCTGGTAGCCAAGGCGTCTTTCACATGGTCCGCCAGTCCTCTCCAAAACACGGGAATGAGGACTTTATCTGGCCAGTCTAACTCCGAGGCCAGAGTCCGAAATTGGACAGCAAAATAGCTGACCAAAGATGAACCCTGTGAACTTGCCAGCAGTTGGAGCGCCGCATCGTTGGTGACCTGAGGTCCTAGAAAGACCTTTTTTAGAGCCTCCAGAAAACGAGGAGCACTCCGCACCACACGGTCATCACGCTCCCACAGCGGCGTGGCTCACTCCAACGCTCTGCCCGACAGGAGAGATATTACAAAACCCACTTGTGCCCGATCCGTGGGGAAACGTGCAGCCAGAAGCTCGAGGTGTATAGAGCACTGACTCACGAATCCCCGGCATTTGCTTGCTGTCACCAGCAAACTTGTCTGGAAGTGGGAGGTGGGATAATGTAGGGGTAGAGGTGGCAGTGGACACACTGGCTGCAGCCATCGCTAGCAGCTTGAACAGCGACTGCGGTAACATCCACAGCTGAGGCTGTGCACTCAAGGGCCGCCAACCTACCCTCCAGCTGCTGGATGTTCCGCTGTAGACGCTGGTCGTCTGCCATTTTATTAGCCAGACCCTGGCGCTAGTATTATATTAGAGCTGGCGGAACGCACCAAATAAATATAAATAATAGGTGCGTTCGCAGCCCGGGGTCCACCATGCAGACAGAGCCTGCTGCCAGTAAGATGGCGGTATAAGCGAACTCTGTTACTTCACAGAGTCGCAAACATAGATGCTGTGGCACTATATGGCGGTATAAGCGAACTCTGTTACACCACAGAGTTGCTGAGGTAGAGATGCAGAGATAGAGACTGTGTCCTGTTAACACCATCGGGATACACAGATAACTGCTGTGCGGATAGCAGTCCGTGGTCATGCAGTCAGCAACGCAAACAAGCAACTCCTCTCCAGAGAAGCCGGTGTTCTAGGGGCTTATTTCAGCCGAGCCCTAACCACATGCGTGCATGATCACACTGGCGCAAAGCCCATAACACAATTGATACTAGCTCACGGCCGAGCGGCCATGCACACCTTTCATAGCAGCAGCTACAGGACCTTCCAGAAAAGGACCAATGAGAAACTGTTCCAGAACACAAGCCATTTCAGGACCTTCCTGGCGGACCAATGGGAGTCGCTGCTGTAACAGAGCATGTGACCCCTGATCTCCAATGGGAGATCTTGCCCTGGGCATGCTCAGATGGAGAAACGCAGGACTTAGTCCCAAAGACGTCTGCTCGCCGCTGACCAGTACTAGCTACAATAGCAGAACCTGGAGAGGCAGCAGTAATCCTCTGCACAATGTTAAACTGGGCGAGACGCTTTGACCGATGTCTCTGCTGAGCAGAGTCCACTGACAGAGACGGAAGGGAGACCGCAGCAGGGATGGTTCAAGATTCCCCTTGTGCAGAAGTGGGAACTCGACCCCTAACACCTGGTATCTGGTGATATAGTACCCTTTTTCACCTTTTCATATCTGGTCTAATCCATACTGAGCCTGTGTGCATCTGTGTATTACTACTGAAAATATACGGAAATTTAAAATTACCCCAACACTGTATACAGCTGTACGCTTTTAATACGTTAACCTTTTTCTACTTTTTATTGTCTTGTCTAATCCATACTGAGCCTGTGAGCATCTTTGTCTGACTCCTGAAATATATTTCTGACACATGGAACATTGGCCCACATGTGTGATTATTTCTTGTGGATCTGCTTTTTATATTCCGGTCTAATCAATACTGAGCCTCTCAGGCGTCTGTGTGTGACTTCTGAAATATATACACAGATTTACAATATTTTCACTATACTATATATACCTGGTATCTGGTGATATAGTACCCTTTTTCAGCTATTTATATTCTGGTCTAATCCAACCTGAGCCTGTGAGCATCTGTCTGTTACTCCGGAAATATATACGGAGATTTACAATATTTTCACTATACTATATATACCTGGTATCTGGTAATACAGTACCCTTTTTCAGCTTTTCATATTCTTGTCTAATCCATACTGAGCCTGTGAGCATCTGTCTGTTACTCCGGAAATATATACTGAGATTTTCAATATTTTCACTATACTATATATACCTGTATCTGGTGATACAGTACCCTTTTTCAGCTTTTTATATTCTTGTCTAATCCATACTGAGCCTGTGAGCGTCTGTCTGTACTCCGAAAATATATACGGAGATTTACAATTACCCCCAGACTGTATAAGCTGTACGCTTGTGATACAGGACCCTTTTTGGCAGAAAGTACTCCTCCACCCACCATCTAAGTGCATCATTGACACCTGGAACATTGGCACACATGTGTGATTATTTCTTGAGGATCTGCTTTTTATATTTCGTCTAATCCATACAGAGCCTGTGAGCGTGTCTGTTACTCGGAAATATATACGTAGATTTACAATATTTTCACTATACTATATATACACTGTATCTGGTGATACAGTACCCTTTTCAGCTTTTTATATTCTTGTCTAATTCATACTGAGCCTGAGAGCGTCTGTGTGTGACTCCTGAAATATATACGGAGATTTCAATATTTTCACTATACTATATATATCTGGTATCTGGTGATGCAGTACCCTTTTTCAGCTTTTTATATTCTGGTCTAATCCATACTGAGCCTGTGAGAGTCTGTCTGTTACTGCGGAAATATATATGGAGATTTAAAAATTACCCCAACACTGTGTACAGCTGTACGCTTCTGATACATTACCCTTTTTCTACTTTTATATTATGGGGTGATCCATACTGAGTCTGTGTCTGACTCTGGAATTATATACGGAGATTTAATATTCCCCCAACACAATATACAGCTGTACGCTTCTAATACATTACCCTTTATCTACTTTTTATATTCTTGTCTAATCCATACTGAGCCTGTGAGCGTCTTTGCCTGACTACTGAAATATATACGGAGATTTACAATATTTTCACTATACTATGTATACCTGGTATCTGGTGATACAGTATCCTTTTTCATCTTTTCATATTCTGATCTAATCCATACTGAGCCTGTGGGCATCTTTCTGTTACAACGGAAATATATACGGAGATTTACGATTACCCCTAGACTGTATACAGCTGTACGCTTGTGTACAGTACCCTTTTTGGCAGAAAGTCCTCCTCCAACCACCACTCTAAGTGCATCATTGACACCTGGAACATTGGCCCACATGTGTGATTATTTCTTGCGGATCTGCTTTTTATATTCCGGTCTAATCCATACTGAGCCTGAGAGCGTCTGTGTGTGACTCCTAAAATATATACGAAGATTTACATTATTTTCACTATGCTATATATACCTGGTATCTGGTGATACAGTACCCTTTTCAGCTTTTCATATTCTTGTCTAATCCATACTGAGCCTGAGAGCGTCTGTCTGTTACTCCGAAAATATATACAGAGATTTAAAAATTACCCCAACACTGTATACAGCTGTACGCTTCTGATACATTACCCTTTTTCTACTTTTTATATTCTGGTGTGATCCATACTGAGCCTGTGAGAGAATGTGTCTGACTCTGGAAATATATACGGAGAATTAAAATTACCCCAACACTGTATACAGCTGTACGCTTCTAATACATTACCCTTTTTCTACTTTTTATATTCTTGTCTAATCCATACTGAGCCTGTGAGTGTCTTTGTCTGACTCCTGAAATATATACGGAGATTTACAATTACCCCTAGACTGTATACAGCTGTACGCTCTTGATACAGTACCCTTTTTCAGCTTTTTATATTCTTGTCTAATCCATACTGAGCATGAGAGCGTCTGTGTCTGAGTCCTGAAATATATACGGAGATTTAAAATTACCCCAACACTGTATCCAGCTGTACGCTTGTAATTAGTGTTGAGCGATACTTTCCGATATTGGGAAATATCGGATCAGATTGGATCGGATTGGATCGGACCGATACTGAAAAAGTATCGGATATCGCCGATTCCGATACCGGAAACCAATGCAAGTCAATGGGACAGAAATATCGGAATTAAAATAAACCCTTTCTTTCCTTGTAGGTTAATTGTACATGAAGGAAAACAACTAAGAATAATGTAGAATGTATTGGGGGAGGTGGAGGAGACATTAAAGGCATAGAGGTTTAGCCCAATCAAATGGAATAGCTGGAATATTTTTTTTTTTTAAGAAGTTCGGAGTTACAAAGAAATTGACTATGTTATTAACCTTTTTTCTATTTTGGCACATATGTATGTTTCACTACTTCCATGCTCTTCACCTTCTTTTTTACTTCTCCCACACTTTCTCCTTCATGATCCTCAGCAGCAGCATCTTTTTCATCAACTTCTTCTTCACCTTATTTATCTTCTTCTTCTTCACCTTCTTTCTATTGTTCTTTTTTTTTACATTCTTCATATTCTTCTTTTTCAACTATTATTCTTCTTCATATTCTACTTCTTCATCTTCTTCCTATTCATCTTCTTCATCATATTCTTATTTGTGACAGGCATTCCTGTAGTTGTTATCTCTAAAAGTTTGAAGATTACACCTTCCGTTCTTGCTGTCACAAAAGATTTACAACAGGATTTGTCTGCGTTCAGTTTGGCCTGCCGAAGCAGGCATTTTCCAGTGGCACCACGAGGAGGAACTGACTCACCCCCATACACTGCTTAGTCTTCTTCTGCTTATAATTCAGAGCATATCTTTTGCTCTGATTTTTTGTCTTATGCTTAATGTTCTTCTGCTTTTGTTCTTCTGCTTTTTGTTCTTTTGCTTCTTGGTCTTCTGTCTCTTGTTCTGTATCTTGGTGGTTGTCTTCATGTTTTTTGTCCTCTTGGTCATCTTCTTCTGGGTAATCTTTTTGGTCTTCTTTGGGGTGGTGTTCAGGCTCGTCGTCTTCATGGTCGTCGTCTTTGGGGTCGTCGTCTTCTTCGGGGTGGTCTTCAGGGTCGTCGTCTTCAGGGTCATCGTCTTCGGGGTCGTCGTCTTCTTCAGGGTGGTCTTCAGGGTCATCATCTTCAGGGTCATCGTCAGGGAGATCCAGAGTGATTACCAAAATCCATTTAAAAATCTTCAACTTGGAAATGTAGCAGAAGGTACAAGAAGGCTGAGTAACTGCCGAGAACCAGCTGACTGTCCTGGAACCCGGATGGGTAGTAGAAGGAACAAGAGCCAATGGCACTACCGAGGACCAGTTGACAGTACTGGGACACGGTTACTAAGCAGGAGGTACCTGTGCTAGAAAGCACTACCAAGGAACAGCAGACGTTGCTGAAACTCAGATACCGAGATGGAGGCACCTAGGCCAAAGGCACTGCCGAGAACCAGCTGATGGTACTGGAACCCGGATGGGTAGCATAAGGTACAAGAGCCAATGGAACTAACGAGGACCAGCTGACTGTGCTGGAACCCGGAGGGGCAGCAGAAGGAACAGAGCCAATGGCACAACCGAGGACCAGCTGACGGTACTGGGACACGGTTACTAAGCAGGAGGTACCTGTGCTAGAAAGCACTACCAAGGACGAGCAGACGTTGCTGAAACTCCGATACCGAGATGGAGGCACATAGGCCAAAGGCACTGCCGAGAACCAGCTGATGGTACTGGAACCCGGATGGGTATCAGAAGGTACCCATGAAAACCAAAGTTGCAAGGCCACACTCCGGCCACAGTTTCCAAATCCCACAGTCCTACAGGGGGTGCTTGTCTTATTGACACTACTGAAACAGCTTTTAGTTCCATATCCCGCAGCCCACATAGGAAGCACCTAAACTGCAGGCACCATAGAGTCGGCTAACCCGACCACAACACGACAGGACAACATATTGGAGGCAAAGTGACGTTGACACTGCCCGGAAACAGCTGGTGTGCTGTAACCTGTCTGGGCAGGAGGGAGTACCCATGCCAAAGACACTGCTGAGCAGCAACTGGAGATGTTGGAGCCCAGGGATGAGAGTTGAAACAGAGTGGAGGCAGAGGCCTAATTGGAACAAGTTTAAAATCTGTTCTTGTGTGAGTGTGGAAAGAGCAGGAAAGATTGCCAGTTACACAGCTGGGGATCAGCTGACATTACTGAACCCCAATAACACAGGAGCTAGTGTTGACTGTGCAGACGGCACTTCCGAGCAGAAACTGGCAGTGTTGGAGCCCAGGGTCAGTCAGGGTGTAGGATGAGCCTAATGTGAGAAACTTTCAAATCTGATGTAACTTGAAATTGGATGGAGCAGGACAGATTGCCGGACACACAGCAGGGGATCAGCTGGTGTTACTGAACCCCAGTAACACAGGAGCAAGTGTTTTTCTCTGTGCATACAGCACTTCTGAGCAGCAACTGGCGGTGTTGGAGCCCAGGGTCAAGGAGGGTGTAGGATGAGGCCTAGTGTGAGCAATTTTAATCTCTGGTGTAACTTGAATTATGAGGGAGCAGGATAGATTTCCGGACACACAGCAGGGGATCAGCTGGCGTTACTGAACCCCACAAACACAGGAGCTAGTGTTTTTATCTGTGCATACAGCACTTCTGAGCAGCAACTGGCAGTGTTGGAGCCCAGGGTCAGTCAGGGTGTAGGATGAGGCCTAATGTGAGAAACTTTCAAATCTGATGTAACTTGAAATTGGATGGAGCAGGACAGATTGCCGGACACACAGCAGGGGATCAGCTGGCGTTACTGAACCCCAGTAACACAGGAGCGAGTGTTTTTCTCTGTGCATACAGCACTTCTGAGCAGCAACTGGCGGTGTTGGAGCCCAGGGTCAAGGAGGGTGTAGGATGAGGCCTAGTGTGAGCAATTTTAATCTCTGGTGTAACTTGAATTATGAGGGAGCAGGATAGATTTCCGGACACACAGCAGGGGATCAGCTGGCGTTACTGAACCCCACAAACACAGGAGCTAGTGTTTTTATCTGTGCATACAGCACTTCTGAGCAGCAACTGGCGGTGTTGGAGCCCAGGGTCAGTCAGGGTGTAGGATGAGGCCTAATGTGAGAAACTTTCAAATCTGATGTAACTTGAAATTGGATGGAGCAGGACAGATTGCCGGACACACAGCAGGGGATCAGCTGGCGTTACTGAACCCCAGTAACACAGGAGCGAGTGTTTTTCTCTGTGCATACAGCACTTCTGAGCAGCAACTGGCGGTGTTGGAGCCCAGGGTCAAGGAGGGTGTAGGATGAGGCCTAGTGTGAGCAATTTTAATCTCTGGTGTAACTTGAATTATGAGGGAGCAGGATAGATTTCCGGACACACAGCAGGGGATCAGCTGGCGTTACTGAACCCCACAAACACAGGAGCTAGTGTTTTTATCTGTGCATACAGCACTTCTGAGCAGCAACTGGCAGTGTTGGAGCCCAGGGTCAGTCAGGGTGTAGGATGAGGCCTAATGTGAGAAACTTTCAAATCTGATGTAACTTGAAATTGGATGGAGCAGGACAGATTGCCGGACACACAGCAGGGGATCAGCTGGCGTTACTGAACCCCAGTAACACAGGAGCGAGTGTTTTTCTCTGTGCATACAGCACTTCTGAGCAGCAACTGGCGGTGTTGGAGCCCAGGGTCAAGGAGGGTGTAGGATGAGGCCTAGTGTGAGCAATTTTAATCTCTGGTGTAACTTGAATTATGAGGGAGCAGGATAGATTTCCGGACACACAGCAGGGGATCAGCTGGCGTTACTGAACCCCACAAACACAGGAGCTAGTGTTTTTATCTGTGCATACAGCACTTCTGAGCAGCAACTGGCGGTGTTGGAGCCCAGGGTCAGTCAGGGTGTAGGATGAGGCCTAATGTGAGAAACTTTCAAATCTGATGTAACTTGAAATTGGATGGAGCAGGACAGATTGCCGGACACACAGCAGGGATCAGCTGGCGTTACTGAACCCCAGTAACACAGGAGCGAGTGTTTTTCTCTGTGCATACAGCACTTCTGAGCAGCAACTGGCGGTGTTGGAGCCCAGGGTCAAGGAGGGTGTAGGATGAGGCCTAGTGTGAGCAATTTTAATCTCTGGTGTAACTTGAATTATGAGGAGCAGGATAGATTTCCGGACACACAGCAGGGGATCAGCTGGCGTTACTGAACCCCACAAACACAGGAGCTAGTGTTTTTATCTGTGCATACAGCACTTCTGAGCAGCAACTGGCAGTGTTGGAGCCCAGGGTCAGTCAGGGTGTAGGATGAGGCCTAATGTGAGAAACTTTCAAATCTGATGTAACTTGAAATTGGATGGAGCAGGACAGATTGCCGGACACACAGCAGGGGATCAGCTGGCGTTACTGAACCCCAGTAACACAGGAGCGAGTGTTTTTCTCTGTGCATACAGCACTTCTGAGCAGCAACTGGCGGTGTTGGAGCCCAGGGTCAAGGAGGGTGTAGGATGAGGCCTAGTGTGAGCAATTTTAATCTCTGGTGTAACTTGAATTATGAGGGAGCAGGATAGATTTCCGGACACACAGCAGGGGATCAGCTGGCGTTACTGAACCCACAAACACAAGAGCTAGTGTTTTTATCTGTGCATACAGCACTTCTGAGCAGCAACTGGCGGTGTTGGAGCCCAGGGTCAGTCAGGGTGTAGGATGAGGCCTAATGTGAGAAACTTTCAAATCTGATGTAACTTGAAATTAGATGGAGCAGGACAGATTGCCGGACACACAGCAGGGGATCAGCTGGCGTTACTGAACCCCGTAACACAGGAGCGAGTGTTTTTCTCTGTGCATACAGCACTTCTGAGCAGCAACTGGCGGTGTTGGAGCCCAGGGTCAAGGAGGGTGTAGGATGAGGCCTAGTGTGAGCAATTTTAATCTCTGGTGTAATTTGAATTATGAGGGAGCAGGATAGATTTCCGGACACACAGCAGGGGATCAGCTGGCATTACTGAACCCACACAAACACAGGAGCTAGTGTTTTTATCTGTGCATACAGCACTTCTGAGCAGCAACTGGCGGTGTTGGAGCCCAGGGTCAGTCAGGGTGTAGGCTGAGGCCTAATGTGAGCAACTTTCAAATCTGATGTAACTTGAAATTGGATGGAGCAGGACAGATTGCCGGACACACAGCAGGGGAGCAGCTGGCGTTACTGAACCCCACAAACACAGGATCTAGTGTTTTTATCTGTGCATACAGCACTTCTGAGCAGCAACTGGCGGTGTTGGAGCCCAGGGTCAGTCAGGGTGTAGGCTGAGGCCTAATGTGAGCAACTTTCAAATCTGATGTAACTTGAAATTGGATGGAGCAGGACAGATTGCCGGACACACAGCAGGGGATCAGCTGGCGTTACTGAACTCCAGTAACACAGGAGCGAGTGTTTTTCTCTGTGCATACAGCACTTCTGAGCAGCAACTGGCGGTGTTGAAGCCAGGGTCAAGGAGGGTGTAGGCTGAGGCCTAGTATGAACAAGTGTAATCTCTGGTGTAACTTTTATTTGGAGGTAGCAGGAATTATTGCCGGACACACAGCAGGGGAATAGCTGGCATTACTGAACCCGACAAACACAGGACGAGTGTTTTTCTCTGTGCATACAGCACTTCTGAGCAGCAACTGGCGGTGTTGAAGCCAGGGTCAAGGAGGGTGTAGGCTGAGGCCTAGTGTGAGCAAGTTTAATCTCTGTTGTAACTTGAATTTGGAGGGAGCAGGACTTATTGCCGGACACACAGCAGGGGAACAGCAGGCGTTACTGAACCCCACAAACACAGGAGCGAGTGTTTTTCTCTGTGCATACAGCACTTCTGAGCAGCAACTGGCGGTGTTGAAGCCCAGGGTCAAGGAGGGTGTAGAAATCACATATAGAGTAGTTACCTTGTTCCGTGGCACTTCAAAATGTATATACTCCAAACAAGAGAAACTTAAGCTTTACTACCATAAAATGATGAATTTAATTAAAAATTTTGAAATAAAGACATTTAAAATATAAGCGCATATATGCACATGGCGACAACAAATGCAACCAAAAAAACCAACATAGGGTATAGGGGTTGAAATGAATGCATACAAGTACATTTCATAATCCATTAATGCTGCCTAAGGAATGGTATGTACACCTGTAATATAGTGCAGACAATGTAAGTAGGACTAGTCATCATCATCATTATAAGTTATATGTGACAGTAAAAAATACACTCATTGAGGACACCCCATATATTAAAGGTCTAGCATGTAATCCTGATAATATGGCGCAATAATCATGCATAACCTATAAAAAGTGCATCGTGCATAGTGAAAATTGCTATGTATGCCTGCAAGTGCAGGTGAAACAACGTCAACGGATAGAAAAGGTATATGCTATCTATGTATCAGAGTGCATAGCGACTGCTGGCGAATGGCGATATAATACTCTACCTCAATAAAGGCTGCGGCACCCCTCACGTGCGTTTCGCTTGTAGCTTGTTAAAGAGGAGAAGTGCGTGTATGTTTGCGCGTCGGTTTTGGCCCCAGACTGCCTTCCTGTTCTGACTAGAGTTGAGCGATACTTTCCGATACCCCTAAGTATCGGAATCGGAATGGTATCGCCGATACCATTAAAATATCGGCGATACCCGATACCGATACTGGAAGTCCCATGTAAGTCTATGGGAACAAAATATCGGAACTAAAAAAACCCCATTCTTTCCTGTAAACACTAAATATACACACATAGAATACATATATATATATACATGTCATTGTGACATATATATATACATATATGTATAGTTTATACACTTCTACATAGTAAAATATCCTCTGATTCAATTGCCGGGTAAAGCCGGCTTCAGTGAAAAGACAGAAGCACCCGACATGAAATGACACTTGGTGTAAATAGGGTTAACCATGTCTTTTCATGTCGTTTGCTATCTGATTTGCACAAACAATTAAATCAGTCTATGTTTGCAAAATTTCACACCTGTAGGGGTTAATTAAAGGTGTAAATACGTTGTAAAAAAAACGGACTTTTTTGCTACGAATTTACACCTTTAATTAACCCCTACAGGTGTGAAATTTTGCACACATAGACTGATTTAATTGTTTGTGCAAATCAGATAGCAAAGGACATGGTTAACCCTATGTACACCAAATGTCATTTCATGTCGGGTTCTGCATTTTCACAAAAGCCGGCAATTGAATTAGCGGCTATTATACTATGTAGAAGTGTATGAACTATAAAATATATATATATATGTGTCACAAACTCAATGACATGTATATATATATATATGAGGTGTAAAATTGCTGAAAAAAAATGCGTGGGCTCCCGCCCTATTTTCGCAACCAGACAGACAAAGCCAGTGAGTGGGGGCAGATAATAATAGCCCAGAGAGGGACCATTATTTTTGCCCCCCCCGGCTACTAACATCTGCCCCCAGACACCCCAGAAAGGGCAAATCTCTAATTAGATTTGCCCTTTCTGGCACTTTGCCCATCTATTCACATTGCCCTGTAGCGGTGGCGAATGGGTTAATAAGGGGTTAAAATGACCTTGCAATTGAAAGGTCACTTTAAGCCAGGTTAATAATTGAGAGCTGTCAATTAGACAACTATTAATTATTAATCCTATTGTATGAAAGAAAAATCAAACACACACACTTTAATAAAAAAGAAGTTTAATGAAATAATCACACAGTTTTTGACCATATTTTATTTACCTGCTAAAACCATTTCCTGTAATAAAAATAAAATAATAAAGCAAAATTATTCTTACCAATCCGATGCACAGTCAGTTCCCACGGTGTAATCCTTCAGAAAGGGTTAATGTTTACTGCAGGGACCGCAGCTAATGCTGCAGCCTCACAGTAAACCCCCAAATGAATGAGTTCCTCTCCTGGCTGACAGGAGAGGAAGTGGAAAGCTTAATTGATTGCTTTCCACTTTCACTTCAGGTCAGCCAGGGACACAATAAGTGACGTCAGAGTGAACTGATTAACAAAAATAGGGGTTCCCTTCGAAAAAAAAATGGCGTGGGGTCCCCCCTATTTTTGTTAACCAGCCAGATGAAGCAGACCGCTGAGGCCTGGATTTTCAGGCTGTTAAGGAGCCAAGATCCATGGACCTTGCCAGCCTGATAATACCAGGCCACAGCAGTCTGCATATCTTGGCTGATTAACAAAAATAGGGATCCCCTCAAAAAAAATTGGCGTGGGGTCCCCCCTATTTTTGTTAACCAGCCAGATGAAGCAGACCACTGAGGCCTGGATTTTCAGGCTGGTAAGGACCCAATATCCATGGACCTTGCAAGCCTGATAATACCAGGCCACAGCAGTCTGCTTAGCTTGGCTGGTTAACAAAAATAGGGAATCCCCTCGAAAAAAAAACGGCGTAGGGGTCCCCCCTATTTTTGTTAACCAGCCAAGTAAAATGCAGACTGCTGCAGCCTGGTATTAAAAGACTGTCAAGGCCCATGGATTTTGGCCCTCAACAGCCTGATAATACCAGGCTACAGCAGCCCCACATTTGGCGCATCAAAAGATGTGCCAATTGTGGCACTTTACCCGGCTCTTCCCACTTGCCCTGTAGCGGTGGCAAGCGGGGTAATAAGGGGTTATTGTCACCGTTGATTGCACGGTGACAATAAGCCCGGTTAATAATGGAGAGGTGTCAATAAGACACCGATCCATTATTAATCCCAAAGTTATTAAATGTTTAAAAAAAAGACACAGCAAGAAAAAAGTCTTTTAATGAAATAAAAGAGACAACACAGTTTTCATTTTTTTTATTACTCTCTCATTCCTGTGACGCCATCGATCTCCTGTAAAAAAATAAAAAAAACAAACCAACAGTATACCACCTGTCCGACGCAGTCCATAGTAACGATTGTCCCACGACGATCCAGCTCTGCTACATCGGAATGACAGGCAGAGCCTGTCATCCCGGCGCAGCACAGCTGCTTACCAGCTTCCCCGCGGTGACGTCATCGGACTGCTTTACGGCCGCGATTACCCAGCAGTCACTGCAGTTATGCGAGATACTGCATGTGACCGCCGGGGAGAAGAGGATGGCGGCCATTAAGCAGCCCGGGATGTGACCGCCGGAGATCTTCTGCCGGGTAAGTGCCGCTGACTCCTGACAGACCCGACCGACGGACACTGACAGTGACAGTGACAATTCCGATTCCGGTATCCGATAAGACGAAAATATCGGAACTCGGGATCGGAATTCCGATACAGCCAATATCGGCCGATACCCGATACTTGCAGTATCGTATCGCTCAACAGTAGTTCTGACGTGTCGGGTAGGGGAGCGGCTGAGCGTCATATGACGCTGACTTGCAGTGAGGTTGCATAGCGTTCGTCAGCGGTAGCGCCGCTACAAAGCCGCCATCATGACTGATTTCCTCTATAAACATGCACCTATGAGCAACCATACACGCACGTCCCCTCTTGAAGAAGCTATAAGCGAAACGCGCGTGAGGGGTGCCGCAGCCTTTATTGAGGTACAGTATTATATTGCCATTCGCCATCAGTCGCTATGCACTCTGATATCTAGATAGCATAAACCTTTTCTATCCGTTGGCGTTGTTTCACCTGCACTTGCAGGTATACATTGCTATTTTCACTATGCACGATGCACTTTTTATAGGTTATGCATGATTATTGCGCCTTATTATCAGGATTAAATGCTGGACCTTTCATATATGGGGTGTGAACTAAGAGTTGTCCTCAATCAGTGTATTTTTAACTGTCACATATATAAGTAATGATGATGATGACTAGTCCTACATCCATTGTCTGCACTATATTACAGGTGTACATACCGTTCCTTAGGCAGCATTAATGGATTATGAAATGTACTTGTATGCATTCATTTCAATGCCTATACCCTATGTAGGCATTTTTGGTTGCATTTGTAGTCGCCATGTGCATATATGCGCTTATATTTAAAATGTCTATTTTTACATATTTGAGACTACAATTCATCATTTTATGGTAGTAAAGCTTCCGTTTTTCTTGTTTGGAGCATATCAATCAGGGTGTAGGCTCAGCCTTATGTGGAGCAAGTTTAACATCTGATGTTGTGTGCATGTGGAGGGATCAGGAGACTTATTGCCAGACACACAGCACGGGGAACAGCTGGCATTACTGAACCCCACTAACACAGGAGCTAGTGTTTTTCTCTGTGCAGACGGCACTTCTGAGCAGCAACTGGCAGTGTTGGAGCCCAGGGAGTACAGTTCAGGTGGTAGAAACATGAACACAACAGGAGACATGGATACTGTTGCCAAAAATTATTTAATCTGAAACCGGACAGGCAAATTCAGGCAAGATCCAGGCCTTGTTCATTTTCAGAAAAGTAAGCTGGTCAACGTTATCGGAGGATAGTCACATGCGACGGTCTGTTAGTACACCACCTGCGGCACTAAAGACGTGCTCCGATAATACACTAGCAGCAGGGCAAGCCAGCACCTCCAATGCATACTGGCTAAGCTCTGGCCATGTATCCAGCTTAGATACCCAAAACTTGAAGGGGGAAGAGCCGTCTGGGAGTACACTGAGAGGGCAAGACATGTAGTCTGTCACCATCTGACGGAAGCGTTGCCTCCTGCTGACTGGAGCCGTCTGTCATGGTGTAGACATTTGTGGCGGGGACACAAAACTTTGCCACATTTGGGCCATACTGGTCTTGCCTAGTGCAGAAGCGCTGCTTCTGCTCCCTCTTGGTGCAGAGCTTCCTCCACTGCCTCGACGCACTTAGCTGCTTTGTAAAGCACTAGCAGCACTGCTCTCGGCTGGAATGGAGAACATGATGGAATGCACCAGTGTGTCTTGGTACTCCCGCATTTTACTCTCCGGTTCAACTGTGTTATGAGGCTTTGTAAGTTGTCCCGGTAGCGAGGGTCTAGGAGGGTGTACACCCAATAATCAGACGTGGTGAGAATGTGGGCGATGCGGCGGTCGTTTCTTAGGCACTGCAGCATGAAATTAACCATGTGCTGCAGACTCCCAACTGGCCAAGAAACGCTGTCCCCTGCAAGAGGCGTCATCTCTGCCTGCTCTGCATGACCCCACCCTCGCTCTACATACTGACTACTAGAGCATTGTGTACCTCCCTCCTCTGGAGAGATGTATTCCTCCTCCATTGACTCCTCCTCATCCTCCTCACAAAGTGTCCCCTGCCTAGGCCTTTGTGAGGAACCACGTTGCGCAGACTGTCCAGAAGCTGATGGCATTTGTGACTCCTCATTCTCCACCTCTTCCAAAACCTCATCCCTTAGTGCTTGCAGTGTTTTTTGAAGCAGGCAGATAAGGGGGACAGTCATGCTGACTAGTGCGTCATCTGCACTCGCCATCCACGTGGAATCATCGAACGCACGCAAAACGTGGCAGATGTCCTTCATAGAGGCCCACTCAGTGGTGGTGAAGTGTGAACGGCGCGAAGTGCAACTTGTTTGCACCTGATGCAGCTGGTACTCCATTACTGCTGCCTGCTGCTCACACAACCGCTCCAACATACACTGTGTTCCAAATTATTATGCAAAAATTGTTTAGGAGTGATAAGGTAAGAATTTTTTTGTTTGTCAGTTAATCTCATTGATGGTGATGTGTGTCAGGGCTCTTTATATCACTGTAAGCAATTGCAGACACCTGTGCTAATTAGTTTGGCAGTGTGTCCAATGAAAGTCAAGACTACTTAAGAAGGCTGTCCCACATTATTAAGCAGCCTATATTTTCTGCCAAAATGGGAAAGAAGAAGGATGTGTCGGCTGCTGAGAAGCAACAAATTGTGGAGTGATTAGGTCAAGGCATGACTACAATCAACATTGGCAAGACACTTCATTGTGATCATCGCACAATCAAGAAGTATGTAGCTGATTCACAGTACACATGTGTGCGTGCTGATAAGGGAAAAATGAGGACTCTTTCCTACAGGCAAATACGTCAGGTTAAACGAGTAGCGGCAAAAAAGCCTTATCATAGCAGCAGACAAGTTTTTGAAGCTGCTGGAGCCTCCAACGTCCCCCGAACAACAAGATGCAGGGTCCTTCAGAGGTTTGCAGCTGTACGTAAGCCATCCTGTCGACCTCCTCTATCCACTGCACACAAGCAGAAATGGCTCCAGTGGGCCAAACAATACATGAAGACTGACTTCAAAACTGTTTTGTTCATCGATGAGTGCCGTGCAACGCTCAATGGTCCAGATGGATGAGTGGAGGATGGCTGGTTGATGGACACCCCATGCAAACACGGCTACGGCGCCAACAAGGAGGAGGTGGAGTAATGTTTTGGGCTGGAATCATGGGGAGAGAGATTGTCGGCCCCTTTAGGATCACTGAAGGGGTAAAGATGAACTCCATAGTGTATGTTGAGTTTCTCAAACAGCACTTCCTGCCATGGTTCAAGAAGAAAAACAGTGCATTCCGCAGCAAGATCATTTTCATGCCTGATAATGCACCGTTTCATGCTGCACATAACACATCTGCATCTCTGGCTGCTATGGGCATAAAAGGGGACAAACTTATGGTGTGGCCCCCATGCTCCCCTGACCTCAACCCCATTGAGAACCTCTGGAGCATCATCGAAAGGAGTGTCTACGAAGGCGGGAGGCAGTTCACATCTAAGCAACAGCTCTGGGAGGGTATTCTGTCCTCATGCAAAACAATTGAAGCTGAAACCATCCAAAACCTGACAAATTCAATGGACGAGAGAGTTCAGAAGCTCCTTTCGAACAAGGGGTCCTATGTGCAAATGTAACATCACCTAGAATAAAGTTTTGAGTTGAAAACTGATTGATTTCAGTTTGTAATAGCCTGCTAATGCTTATAATTTAAAAAAATGACCATTTTTTTGTTCTTTATTAAAATGAAAAGGTTGAAAACTCTGCTGTGCATAATAATTTGGAACATGCATTTTGAGTGCAGTTTGAGTGTTTTATTTTTTAAAAATATACTGTTATCATAGGCAGTTTGTACAAAAACCTTCAATTGTACTCTAATAGTTATTTGACTGGAAAATTACAATGACTGAAATTCATATAGGTAATTTGGGAAAATCTGAGAAAATATTATTTCATAATAATTTGGAACACAGTGTATGTAACGTGGAATTCCACCTGGTGGGTAGGTCACATATGATGCGATTTTCTGGAAGGTGGAATCGGTTTTGCAGAGCTGCAATGCGCGATCTGGCCATGCTGGAACGCAAGTTAGCGCACTCTATGCGGACCTTGTGCAGCAGCGCATCAAGATCCAGGATAGTCCCTCAAAAAACTCTGCACGACCAAGTTGAGCACATGTGCCAGACATGGGATGTGAGTGAGGTTGCCTAGGCCCAGAGCAGCCACCAGATTTAGGCCATTGTCACACACTACCAAGCTTGGCTGGAGATTCGCTGGCACAAACCACACGTCGCTCTCCTGCTTGATGGCATTCAAGAGCTCCTGTGCTGTATGGCTTTAATTCCCCATAGAAATTAATTTCAGGACGGCCTGTTGACATTTGGCCATGGCTGTGCTCATATCGGTCGTAACAGGTAAGCGTTCACGGGTCCATGTGGAGGTAGACCGTGATGGCTCCTGCAGCGATGATTCTGAGGAAATGGAGTATGAGGAGGAGTCAATGTGTATAGACTGGATTCCTGCAATCCTTGGAGTTGGCAGAAACACGTACGGCGCCACTCTCAAGATCTGTACCAGCTCCACAACATTGACCCAATGGGCAGTGAGGGAAAGGTATCGTCCCTGTCCATGGTTACTGGTCCACGCATCGGTGGTCAAGTGGACCTTGCTACTGACGTAGTTTAGTAGCGCATGTTTAATTTTTCCCTCCACATGCTTTTGCAGGGCAGGGACAGCTTGCCTGCTGAAATAAAAGCGGCTGGGCATGTTGTATTGTGGGACTGCCAAAGCCATGAAGTTACAGAAGGTGTCAGTCTCCACCAGCCTGAATGACAGCATTTCAAGGGACAGGAGTTTTGCAATGCCAGCATTCAGAGCCTGTGATCGGGGATGGTTTGCTGAGTATGGCCGCCTTTTCTCCCATGCCTGTGCTACCGATGGCTGTATAGTGGCCTGGGAGTGTGAGGATGACAGGGAACGTGGTGCTGTGGGTGGACTTACACTGGGTCTCTGTACACCAGTGCCAGAGGTTCTTCCAGGGCGATCCTGTGAGGAAGCCGAACCAGATGTGTGTGAGCAAGAGGAAGAGGCTACAACACGAGCTGAAGAGGTAGGTGGTGCTGTAGGTTGGCTTACGTCTTCAGTGTGTCTTTGTAACTCCACCACGTGCTTGGTCCGCACATGTTTCCACATATTTGTGGTATTGAGGTTGCTGACACTTTTACCTCTTTTTACTTTTTGATTACACAGCTTGCATCTGACAAAGCAAATGTCATCTGCAAATCTGTGTCAAAAAAGGACCACGCACTGCAAGTCCTGGGAGCGCCCGTTTTGGGTTTTGGAAGAGAACTGCTCCAAACGGGTGGCAAAATGGAGGCTACAGGCAACCGAGTCTGACCCCTACCTCTCCCTCCTGTTTGGGCCGTTGGGGGAATCTCTTCCTCAGAGCTGCTCCTACCACCTTCCTGTTCCTCACGCCATGATGGGTCAAGGACCTCATCATCTCCACTACCCTCTTCAAACACCTGCTTCTCCTGGGTCATCTGGCCAGCACCATGTGCAACAGAAACTGGCACCTGAGTCTCGTCATCATCAGATGCGTTCTGAGGTGTGCTGCCCACCCGCCTCTTCAGATTCAGAGAGACAAAGCAGTTGCGCATCACTGCATACTCCCTCTTCTTCACATTCTAGAATGCTGCTTTGCTGGCCCCCTATTTCCAAGCCAACAGATTCAGAGAACAGAAGTAGAGACTGAGCTGGCTCCTGTACAGAGCTCTCTGACTGCCTGGGCAATTTGGCAGGTGGTGAAGAGACAGATGGTTGCTCTTCAGTGCTCTGGTCCTGAGAGGATGTGGAAGTAATTGAAGTCGATGCGTTAGCTGCCATCAATCCGACAACGGCTTCAATTTGTTCTTCCCGCAGCAGGGGGGTATGGCGAGCTCCTACAAAGCTGCTCATAAAGGACCGCTCCCGGGGAAAACTGGGGGATGCTGTGTCATTGGTGCTCGCAGCAGGCACAGAATCCCCACGTCCTCTCCCTGCTGAAACTCCACGCCCACGACCACGTGCCTTACTCCCTGCCTTCTTCATCTTGGTAGATTGATAAAGATAGGCAGAAAAGTACTAAGGGCTTAGTGTGCTTATTCCTGAACAACTGCTAACAGGTATAAGAAACACTAAGTTTATTAAGTGTGGACTACACTTTAATATGAGCTAATGTGGCCTAACAAGTGTCAAGTGGAGTGTTTGGTGAACTTTATTAACTTTTTTGTGTTTTTCACAAAAAAAAAGGTTGTGATTGAGACAAAAGATGTACAATCGATAGTATCACAAACTTTTTGTAGCTATTACAATGCAGGAAGGTAACCTACAATGCAATAGATGAGGCTAACAAAAAATAGGATAATACTAATCTGGCTGGTCCTGCAGGCCGCAAACCAGCCGAAAGGCTCCTCTATCTACTCCTATCTAGTGTTTGCAACCAATCTAGCTGGATACGGATGGAAGCACACTAATAGGAGAAATTCAGGAAAAAAAACACTACAGAAAAAATGGACAATGTATGAGGCAGTGACGCATGCTGAGCGGACTACAACCAGCAGTGGATACAGAACAAACTTCAGCGTGAGCTGCACTCACACACAGAGACTTGATAGACAGCTGTGAACAGTGCAGAGAACTGTGCACTAGCAATGAAAGGCTCTGCTATCTACACCTATAGTGTTTGCAACCAATGTATTGGATACGGATGGAAGCGCAGCACACTAATAGGAGAGAGATCAGTAAAAATTAATTGAGCAGCAGCAATTAAACAAAAAAAAAGTATGAGGCAGTGACGCACTCTGAGCAGACTACAACCAGCAGTGGATGCAGAACAAACTTCAGCGTGAGCTGCACTCACACAGAGACCTGACAGACAGCCGTAAACAGTGCAGAGCACTGTGCACTAGCAATGAAAGGCTCCGCTATCTACTCCTATAGTATTTGCAACCAATGTATTGGATACGGATGGAAGCGCAGCACACTAAAAGAAGAGAGGTCAGTAAAAATGAATTGAGCAGCAGCAATTAAACAAAAAAAAGGATGAGGCAGTGACACACACTGAGCAGACTACAACCAGCAATGGATGCAGAACAAACTTCAGCGTGACCTGCACTCACACACAGACCTTGAAGACAGCTGTGAAAACAGCACTGCAAGGCAAAAGGAAGCTTTACACAGCGGTTGGCAAACTAGCCTGCCTAAAGCACAATACACAAAATCGCAATCTCTAACTGTTCCTCAGAGTCAGAATAGCAGCGTTCTGTCCCTAACTGAATTCACAGCAGAGGGAAACCAAAATGGCGGCGGCGCCTTTTGTAGTGCATTCATGACATCATTTCAGCAGCCAATCACAGCCATGCCATTAGTTAACATGACTGCAGCCTTACAGGATGTGCCCACACTTCTTAGGATTCCTCATTGGCTGAATCAAATCACACTGCCTCTCATAGCTTTATGGGAACTTCCGATTCCGGTATTCGATATGGCAAAAGTATCGGAACTCAGTATCGGAATTCCTATACCGCGAATATTGGCCGATACCCGATACTTGCGGTATCGGAATGCTCAACACTACTTGTAATACATTACCTTTTTTCTACTTGTTATATTCTGGTGTAATCCATACTGAGCCTGTGAGCGTCTGTGTGTGACTCCTGAAATATACACGGAGATTTACAATTACCCCTAGACTGTATAGAGCTGTACGCTTGTGATACAGTAGCCTTTTTCTACTTTTTATATTCTGGTGTAATCCATACTGAGCCTGTGAGCGTCTGTGTGTCACTCCTGAAATATAAACGGAGATTTACAATTACCCCTAGACTGTATACAGCTTATGATACAGTACCCTTTTTCAGCTTTTTATATTCTTGTCTAATCCATACTGAGCCTGACAGCGTCTGTGTCTGACTCCTGAAATATATACGGAGATTTACAATATTTTCACTATACTATATATACCTGGCATCTGGTGATACAGCAACCTTTTTCAGCTTTTTATATTCTTGTCTATTCCATACTGAGCCTGCGAGCGTCTGTGTCTGACTCCTGAAATATATAGTGAAAAGATTTACAATATTTCACCATACTATATACACCTGGTATCTGGTGATACAGTACCCTTTTTCAGCTTTTTATATTCTTGTCTAATCCATACTGAGCCTGAGAGCGTCTGTGTCTGACTCCTGAAATATATACGGAGATTTAGAATATTTTCACTTTACTATATATACCTGCTATCTGCTGATACAGTACCCTTTTTCAGCTTTTTATATTCTGGTCTAATCCATACTGAGCCTGTGAGCGTCTGTGTCTGACTACTCAAATATATACGGAGATTTACAATTATTCTTAAACTGTATACAGCTGTACGCTTCTGATACAGTACCATATATCTGCTGTTATTTTGGGTACATTTTCCCTTAAAAGAGGAAGTATGGTAGAAGAGTCCGCGTACGTGGGCATGGGTGGCCAGCCTGGAAGGCTCCCATTTCTGGCAGTAGGTAAACCGATTTTAAAGCCAGAGCATCATGAACAGTTTTTGTCTTACATTGCCGAAACAGCCTCCAGCTCTATCACCTCCTCTTCTGAAGTTTCTAAAAATGCAAGCACTGAGTCGTCAGTGCAGGCTCCTGGTCAGGAACAACACCTTTCCTAGTGTCCTTCACCCCCACCAAAAGTGAAGGATGCGGCAGGCCACACTTCTGATTACTCCATGTAGCTCATTTCACATACCATGCCTGGGTTATCAAATGAAATACTGAAATCCCCAGTCCAAGATGAATCTGACATGGAGTGCACTGATGCACAGCCACTGCTAGATGATTCTGCTGGTACATTTATTCACAGCCCTACTTCATTAGGTGCGAAGACTGTGCTTGCACATCCCTCGCTCGCCTGTAAACTCCAGTCGTATGCAGAGGCTGCAGCGATCGCTCCACCTCCCCAAGCACCGCCTAATCATAGACGTTGCAGCAAGGTGGAACTCCACCATGCACATGGTTGAGAGGCTGTGCGAACAGAGGCAGGCTGTAATGTATTTGTGGGAGGATACACGGGCAGGCAGTTTGAGGGCAGACATGGAGTTGTCAGGTGTGCAGTGGTCAAAGCTGAAAGACCTCTGTAAAGTCCTTCAGTGTTTTGAGGAGCGCACACGGCTGGTAAGCGCAGACGATGCCATCATAAGCATGAGCATCCCACTTATGCGTCTGCTCATGCAAACTTTGACGCACATTAAGGATCAGGCATCTGCAGCGCAGGAGGAAGAGAAGGAGGAGGAGGGAAGCCTTGATGACAGTCAGCCATTGTCTGCTTAGGGAACTGTCGTGGACGATGTGGAGGAAGAAGAGGATGAGGGGGGTGATTATTTTGGCAGTGAGGATGCTTCTCAGGGGGCAAGCGAAAATGTTGGCTTGCCAAGTTCAGGTACAGGGTTTGTGCGTGACTGGAGGAATGTGGATTTGGCAGGAAGTGCTCCTCCACCCACCACTAGCAGTGCATCATTGACACCTGGAACATTGGCCCACATGTGTGATTATGTGTTGCGGATCCTAAAAAGGAACCCCCGCATTGCCAAAATGATGAAGGATGGCGACTATTGGTTGGCCAGCATCCTCGATCCACTCTATAAAGGCAAATTACAGAACATCATGCCACAGGAGAACCTAGAGCTAATATTGGTGAACAAACAAGCAACTCTTGTAAACCGTTTGTTAGAGGCATTCCCAGCACACAGCAGCGGTGCAGGTTCTACCACGAGCCGTAGTGGGCCAAATGGAAGAGGTGTTCATGGTGCACACAGCCGAAGTGGCATTTGAGACAGGGGTTTCATGACCATGTTGTGGACTGATTTCTCAATTACCGCTCACACGACTGTTAATACTGAATCGATTAAAACAGACAGGAGACAGCAGTTGTCAACAATGGTACAAAATTACCTCTCTCCCCTATCGATGTTCTCCCTCAAAGTTCATTCCCGTTTGACTACTGGGCCTGCAAACTGGACACCTGGCTTGAATTGGCACAATATGCCTTACAGGAGCTCGCTTGCCCTGCTGGTAGTGTGCTATCAGAAAGAATCTTCAGTGCAGCGGGATCAATCCTGACAGAAAGAAGGACCCGGCTGTCGACCCAAAATGTTGGTGATCTCTCCTTCATTAAAATGAACCATGCCTTAGTTTCCAAGGATTTTGTACCACCTTACCCTGATGATACATAGTTTGCCAGCAAAATGGCTCGCTTTGTTCTCCTCCTCCGACTTCTCCAATTACTCCATTTGCAGCTGCTGAACGTCCAGGGTACACCTCAACATATGCCAGTTTTTCCACCTCCATAACTGGGCTGCCCCCCACCAAGGGCCGGCGTCAGCACCTGGCGCACTCGCGCCAGTGCCAGTTCCCTGAGCAGGTGGTGGAGGCCCACTCGTGGGCGACGGCACTGGCACAGGGCCCCTCATAGTACGCAAAAGGGTCTCTGACGTTGGTGGGGCCTACTCGCCGTCAGACACACCGGCGTACTTTGATGGGCCCTGTGCCAGTGACGTCGTCAACTAGTGGCCCCCCCTGCTTGCTCAGGCCCCAGCACTTGCAATACTTACCTCTCACTGCTCCACCACTGTGACGTCTTCCACGTTTCTTGACAGTGACATTCAGGGCAGAGAGCGCGATGATGTCACGTCTGTATGCCCTCTACCTGAAAAGTCCAAGTGCAGAGAGCTGGAAGATGGCGACACTGAGGAGTCCAGAGTAGAGCAGTGCCCAGGGAGGAGAGGTATTTCATTTTCTTTAATGTTTGGAGCAATATATGGGGAGTGGGACCATTATACACTGGAGTATGATATATGGGGCCCATCATATACTGAAGCATTCAAAATGGGGACATCAGATACTGGAGCAGCATCTACGGGGCCCATTATACACTGGAGCATTATAAATAGGTCCCATTATATATGGAGCATTATATTGGCCCATCATACGATGGAGCATCATCTAAGCGGCCCAACATATACTGGAGCATGCTAAATGGGAGACATCAGAAACTGGAGCAGCATCTACGGGGCCCATTATACACTGGAGCATTATAAATGGGGCCCATTATATATGGAGCATTATATTTGTTATGGGTTGCGGAACGCACCAAATAAATATAAATAAAAGGTGTGTTCGTAGCCCGGGGTCCACCGTGCAGGCAGAACCTGCTGCTAGTAAGATGGCGCAGTAGGTGGTATGAGCGAACTCTGTTATCTCGCAGAGTCGCAGATATGGCCGCCGTAGTACTACATGGCGAAGTGAGCAAACTCTGTTACTCCCCAGAGTCGCTAAACAAAAGGATGTGGTGCTATATTGCGATATAAGAGAACTCTGTTGCTCCACAGAGTCGCAACCTAAACGCTGACTAATAGCGATGTCCGCGTGCCTCCACCGGGTTACGTCCGGACTGCGTAGCTTCAATATAAAGTAGTCAGCAATTCATACAGCAAACTCCTCACCGGAGACAATGGTATATTAGGGGCTAATTTCAGCCAGAGCCCTGAACCCATACACACAACTCCTCACCAGAGGTGCCGGTATTCTAGGGGCTTATTTCAGCCGGGTCCCTAAACACATGCATAACCACACTGGCGCAAGCACGTAACAGAAATGATACTAGCACACGGCTATGCGGTTATGTCACCTTTTTATAGTAGCCACGAGCACGAGACCTTCCAGAAAGGACCAATAGGAAGCTGCTTCAGAACACCAACAGTTTCAGGACCTTCCTGGAGGACCAATAGGAGTCGCAGCTGTATCCGAGCATGTGACCCCTGATCTCCAATGGAAGATCCTGCCCTGGGCATGCTCAGTTGGAGAAACAGAGGACTTAGTCCCAAATCTGCCTGCTCCAACACTGGTTACAACAGAGGATCCAGGAGCGGCAGCAGCAAGTCTCTGCACAGTATTATACCGGGCGAGACGCTGGGACCAACGTCTCTGCTGAGCAGGTTCCACTGCGGCTGGAGATGGATGGGGGACCGCAGCGGGACTGGTTCGAGATTCCCCTTGTGCAGCAGCGGGAACTCGATTCCTAACATTACCCCCCCTCCTAGGGCCCCCCCTTCTTTGGGCCTTGCTGCGCTCAAAGGCAGCGATGAGCTGCGGAGCGTGAACGTGCTCGGCAGGCTCCCAGGACCTATCCTCAGGCCCATATCCCCTCCAATCTACCAAATAAAATTTTTTGCCCCGTACCACCTTACGCCCTGCGATGGCATTCACCTCATGATTGAACAGAGAAAAAAAGGCACATACTATAAACCAAGGAACACCTAAATGTCATAAATGATTCAATTTTTATTGAGAAACTGCGTGAACAACCAAAAATTAAAAACACTTAAAATACAAACAATTACCCGACATTCACCTCATGATCGTCGGTAGATGAACCCAACGTCCCAGCAGATGACTCGGAAAACCGGGAGATGGCCACAGGTTTCAAAAGGGACGCGTGAAAGATATCAGCGATACCAAGACGAGGTGGAAGGGCTAGGCGGTAGACTACAGAGTTTACCTGCTCAAGGATCTTAAAGGGGCCCAAATAGCGAGGTGCCAACTTGGTAGACTCTACTCGCAGCCTGATGTTCCAGGCAGAGAGCCACACCAAGTCGCCGGGGCAAATGTCGGAGCGGGGCGCCGATGAAGACCTCATCCTCTCCTTGCAGGCCTGAATGGCATCCTGGGTTCGGTCCCAAATGTCCCGTGCCTCCACAGCCCAGTCTGCCACCCTGGAGTCGGCGGACGACACAGGCATGGGCACCGGAACCCACGGATGCTGACCGTAGTTCAAAAGGAATGGGGTCTGTCCGGTGGAGTCAGCCACAGCATTATTGAGAGCAAACTCAGCCCACGGTAGCAAAGATGCCCAGTCATCCTGCCTGGCTGAGACAAAATGTCGCAAATATGTGACCAAGGTCTGGTTGGCCCTCTCTACCAACCCATTTGTCTCGGGATGGTACGCAGAGGAAAGATTTAACTCAATGCTGAGTAGACTACACACCTCTCTCCAGAACCCAGATGCAAATTGGGGACCTCGATCACAGACGATTTTGTCTGGCATTCAGTGTAATCTGATAATATGCCTAATAAATAATGCTGCAAAGGCCCGTGCAGACGGTAATCGTGGTAAGGGAAAAAGTGCACCATTTTGGAGAAGTGGTCGGTGATCACCCAGATGATGGTGCAGCCCCGAGACTTGGGTAAGATCACCAGAAAATCCATCCCGACCATCTCCCAAGGCCTGTCTGCCACCGGTAAAGGGAAAAGTAGCCCAGCTGGCAGTTGTCGAGGGGACTTATTCTTGGCGCAGGAGACGCACGCCTGAATTTTATTCCCTGACGTCACGGACCATATGTAGCCACCAGTATGTCCTCGCCAGCAACTCATATGTCCTTTTTGCCCCAAAATGTCCTCCCACCTTGGACGAATGTGCCCAAGAGAGTACCTCCGGTCGCAAATTGGTGGGCACAAAAGTCTTGCCCGGAGGCACAGACTCAAGCGAAAACGGGGCCACAGTTTCTAGGCTCTCTGTGGGGACAATCAACCGAGGCTCCTCCTCCACCTCCTCAGAGGACACCACGGAGCGAGAAAGAGCATTGGCCCGAATGTTCTTCTCACCGGAGATTAAATGGAGAGTGAAATGGAACCGGGAGAAGTACAGGGACCATCTGGCCTGACGAGAATTTAGCCGCTGGGCGGTCTGTAAATAGACCAAATTTTTGTGGTCAGTGAAGACCTGGAAGGGAAAGCGAGCCCTCTCCAGAAGATGTCTCCACTCGGAGAAGGCCAACTTCATTTCCAGTAACTCCCTGTCCCCGATGGAATAATTCCTCTCTGCAGATGTAAAGGTTTTAGAAAAGAAGAAGCAAGGATGCTTCTGACCTTAAGCATCCTTTTGATAAAGGACTGCTCCAGCACCAACAGAAGAGGCGTCCACCTCTAAAATAAACGGCTTATCAACATCGGGGCGATGTAATATGGGAGCACTGGCAAAATGCGACTTGATGGAAGAGAGCGTCTTGGAGACCTCCTCAGACCACAACTTGGGATTTGCTCCCTTCTTGGTGAGGGCTACCAAGGGAGCTACCAAAGTTGAGAAATGGGGAATGAACTGGTGATAATAATTAATGAACCCCATAAAGCGCTGCACCGCTTTAAGAGATTGGGGTTCTTGCCAGTCCATCACAGCCTGTAGTTTGGCAGGATCCATAGCCAATCCCTGGGCGGAGATGATATAGCCCAGGAAAGGTAAAGACTCCTGCTCAAACATGCATTTCTCCAACTTTGCATAGAGGGAGTTCACCCGTAACAGGTCGAAGACTTTGCAGACATCCCTCTGGTGAGAATCAATATCTGGAGAAAAGATGAGAATATCATCCAGATAGACTACTACAGAGGTGGAAAGCATATCCCAGAAGATGTCATTGACAAAGTCTTGGAAAACGGCTGGGGCATTACAGAGCCCGAAGGGCATCACCAGGTATTCATAATGCCCATCCCTGGTATTAAAAGCCGCCTTCCATTCGCCCCCTTCACGGATGCGAATCAGGTTATAAGCACCACGCAGATCTAATTTAGTAAATACCCTTGCTCCCCGGAGCCTATCAAAGAGCTCAGAAATCAGGGGCAACGGGTACTTATTCTTAACAGTGATGGCGTTAAGACCTCTGTAATCTATACACGGACGTAATTCTACACTCTTCTTCTGCACGAAGAAGAACCCCGCTCCTGCTGGTGACACTGACTTCCTAATGAACTCTCTTGCCAGATTCTCCTGGATATATTGAGACATAGCCTCCATCTCAGGAAGAGAGAGGGGATAGACCCTTCCCCGAGGAGGTTCTGCTCCAGGCAAGAGGTCAAACGGACAGTCATAGGGACGATGAGGCGGCAGAGTCTGCGCAGCCTTTTAGAGAACACATCTGATATATAACTGATAGCACTTGGGAAGAGGAGTAAGATCTGCGGATATCTCTGTAGTGGTAACCTGAATGCACTCCCTGACACATCTGTCCTTACATGACTCACTGCAACCCAGTATCCTACCGGATGTCCACTCAATTTAGGGGAGTGGGAACGGAGCCAGGGTACTCCAGTAGGATTTTGTCTATTCCCTCGGGAAGGACGAAAAGGGAAATAATTTCCTGATGGAAGGGGGTACACACAAAGTAGGAGGGACAGTCTGATGTGTAATTGGCGAGGGCAATGTCAACCCATTCACTACCCGGACAGTCACTGGTTTGTCGAGCGCTACCAGATGTATTGCGTGGCGACGAGCAAAGGTAGATGACATGAAATTCCCCTCTGCTCCCGAGTCCACACAAAGCTCGACTGTAAGTGTGGAAGAGTCCACAGTGACTGTCCCTTTAAATTTCATCTTGGAGGAAAATGCCGCTGTCTCTAGTGAACCTCCTCCCAGGGCCACTAGATGCGATAGCTTCCCCGATCGCTGTGGACATTTGTTAGCATAGTGTCCTGTCTGCTGACAAAGGTTACAGACCACAGATACTCGGACGACTCGAGACTTAGATCCTGCACGAGGAACCTCTGTGGCCTTTTGGGGTTCGGACGCCAGATCGGGGGATTCGAGAGGTTTGGCAAAGGTGGGAGCCAAACGAATCCTCTGCCTACACTGGGCCCGCTCCAACCTCCGCTCGTGAAAACGGAGGTCGATGCGGGTAGATATGGAGATAAGCTTCTCCAGTGTGGGGGGGATCTCCCTGGTAGCCAAAACGTCTTTAACATGGTCAGCCAGTCCTCGCCAGTAGACTGGAATTATTATTATTATTATTATTCATTTTTATAGCGCCATTTATTCCATGGTGCTTTACATGTGGAGGGGGCGAATATAGGCAAGTACAATAAATATGAGCAATACAGCAATACAGACGCACATAAGTACAGAAGGAGAGAGGACCCTGCCCGCAAGGGCTCACTGTCTACAGGGGATGGGTAAGGATACACTAGGACAGGGTAGAACTGGTCGTGTGGCGGTTCAGTAGACTGAGGATCACTGCTGGTTGTAGGCTTGTCGGAAGAGGTAGGTCTTCAGGTTCTTTTTGAAGATTTCCATGGTAGGCGAGAGTCTGATGTGTTGGGGTAGAGAATTTCAGAGTATAGGGGAGGCACGGGAGAAGTCTTGTATGAGGTTGTGGGAAGAAGAGATAAGGGGAGATTAGAGAAGGAGATCTTGAGAGGATCGAAGGTTGTGCGAGGGTAAGTAGCGGGAGACCATGTCACAGATGTATGGAGGAGACAGGTTGTGGATGGCTTTGTATGTCATAGTTAGGGTTTTGAACTGGTGCCTCTGGACGATAGGAAGCCAATGAAGGGCTTGGCATAGGGGAGAGGCTGGGGAATAACGGGGAGACAGGTGGATTAGTCGGGCAGCAGAATGTAGGATTGATTGGAGTGGTGCCAGAGTGCTAGAGGGGAGGCCAGAGAGTAAGAGGTTGCAGTAGTCAAGGTGGGAGATGATAAGGGCATGGGCTAGTGTTTTTGTGGTGTCGTGGTCAAGGAATGCACGGATCCAGTAAATATTTTTGAGTTTGAGACGGCAGGAGGAGGCTAGGGTTTTTATATGTGGCTTGAAAAAAAGGGCAGAGTCGAGGATCACCCCGAGACACCGAGCATGCGGGACCGGGGAAAGTGAGCAGCCGTTGACATTGAGGGATAGGTCTGATGGAGGGGTAGAGTGAGATGGGGAAGATGATGAATTCTGTTTTGTCCATGTTCAGTTTTAGAAAGCGAGCAGAAAAGAAAGCTGAAATAGCGGACAGACAATGTGGGATTTTTGTCAGTAAGGAGGTGAGGTCAGGTCCAGATAGGTAGATCTGCATGTCATCGGCATAGAGATGATACTGCAAACCGTGGGATTCTATGAGCTGTCCCAGGCCGAAGGTGTAGATGGAGAAGAGTAGGGGTCCTAGAACTGAGCCTTGAGGAACACCGACAGAGAGGGGGCGAGGTGAGGAGGTAGTGTGGGAGAAGGAGACACTGAATGTTCAATCTGTTAGATATGATGAGATCCAGGATAGGGCCAAGCCTGTGATGCCCAGAGATGAGAGAATCTGGAGCAGGAGGGAGTGGTCCACAGTGTCGAATGCAGAAGACAGGTCCAGGAGTGTCGCTTGCTCTTGGCGGTTAGTAGGTCGTTGGTGACTTTAGTTAGGGCAGTTTCAGTTGAGTGATGCAGTCGGAAGCCTGATTGCAATCGGTCAAAGTGCGAGCAAGAGGAGAGGTGGGAGGACAGTTCAAGATGGACATGCTGTTCCAGTAGTTTTGAGGCATAAGAGAGAAGAGATATCGGGCGATAGCTAGATGCAGAGGATGAGTCAAGGGAGGACTTTTTGAGGATGTGTGTGATTGAGGCATGTTTGAAGGATGAGGGGAACACACCATTTGTAAGTGAGAGGTTGAAGAGGTGTGTTAGGGTAGGGATGAAGACTGTGGCGAGGTTAGGGATGAGGTGAGACTGGAGCGGGTCAAGTGTGCAAGTGGTGAGGTGTGATCTTGAAAGGAGGGTGGAATGAGAACTTTATCCGACCAGTCGAGCTCTGAGGCCAGAGTCCAAAATTGGACGGAAAACTGACTGACCAAAGACGAACCCTGTGACAATGCCAGCAGTTGGAGTGCCGTATCGTGGGTGACCTGAGGTCCTAAAAAGACCTTTTTAAGAGCCTCCAGGAAACGAGGAGCTCTCCGCACCACACGATCGTCGTGCTCCCACAGCGGCGTTGCCCACTCCAGCGCTCTGCCCGAGAGCAGAGACAGTACAAAACCCACTTGTGCCTGATCCGTGGGGAAACGTGCAGCCAGAAGCTCGAGCTGTATAGAGCAATGACTCACGAATCCCCGACATTGCTTGCTGTCACCGGCAAACTTGTCAGGAAGCGGGAGGTGGGATAATGTAGGGGCAGAGGACAAACTGGCTGCAGCCATGCTAGCAGCCTGAACAGCGACTGCGGTAACATCCACAGCTGAGGTTGTGCGCTCAAGAGCCGCCAACCTACCCTCCAGCTGCTGGATGTACTGCGGTAGACGCTGGTCATCCACCATTTTTCTAGCCAGACCCTGGCGCTAGTATTATGTTAGGGGCCTGCGGAACGCACCTAATAGATATTAAAGAGAGGTGCGTTCGCAGCCCGGGGTCCACCGTGCAGGCAGAGCCTGCTGCTAGTAAGATGGCGTAAATAGGCAGTATGAGCAAACTCTGTTATCCCGCAGAGTCGCAGATGTAAACGCCATAGCACTATATGGCGATATAAGAGGACTCTGTTAATTCACAGAGCCGCTGTGACAAAGACTGTGTCCTGTTAGACTCACAGGGAACACAGATGACTTCTAAGTGGATTGCAGTCTGTGGTCATGCAATCAGAACACAAGCAATAATCTCCTCACCGGAGTAGCCGGTATTCTAATGGCGTTTTCAGCCGAGCCCTGAACACGTGCATACAATCTCCTCACCGGAGGTGCCAGTATTCTAGGGGCTTATTTCAGCCAGACCTAACCACATGCATACATGACCACACTGGCGCAAGCACGTAACAGATTTGATACTAGTGCGCCACCGTGTGGTCATGCACACCTTTTTGTTATGTTTCGGTAGCTGAGGAGTGCAGGCAAAAAAAAGGCAATACACCAGAGCAGTTGGAATCTATGAGATTGCAGTACCCTGACTAACCACAACAACTAGAGGCAGCCGTGGAGCGTTCCTACGTTGGTCCTAGACGCCTCGTCACAGCCTGAGAAACTAACTACACCTAAAGATAGAAATAGGAAAGCTATCTGCCCGGAGCAGAACCCCAAAGATAATAGAAAGCCCCCAAACATGTAATGGCGGTTAGACAAGAAGAAATACAGACACAGACAGAAAATAGTATGAGCAAACGTTGGGGCCCAAACTAACTAAATAGAAAAGGATAGGAAGGGTACTTACTGCAATCCCAGAAAACCCTGAAAAGCACCAACTCTACTAATTTCAAAAACACCTGAGATCACACGACCTCTACCACCTAAATTAGTTCTCTGGTGTAACAAAATCAAAACAGCAGCCACTGAAAAAACTGGAAAAAGCAAAGGTACAAACATCAGTGGCTGAACTAAACTGAGAGGGCAAAAGCCCCCGGAGGGGACCCTGAAGGCCCCCACAGAAGTGAGGACAAAATGCAAAAATCAAGCACAAAAACAAAAAGAAGAAAATGTCTTATCTGTTAGCAGGAGATGCAGACACGACACAGCAGGCTACAAAGGAAACAGGAATCAAGGATTCAGACCAGAACAATTGATCACCGGCAACCCTGATGGGAAGGTGACTCCCTTATATAAGACCAGTCAGTAACACCTGATTCCCAATCCTCACAATCTTCACAATCTTCACTGGACAGACCAGCACCACTTGTAACCACCAGAGGGAGCCTCTGCTCAGAACTCATCCCAAGCCCACTCACAACAGTACCCCCCTTGAGGAGGGGTCACCGAACCCTCATTTGAGCAACCAGGTCGGTCAGGATGAGTTCTATGGTCTCCTAGCATGGATGTCCGAAGCAAACACCCAAGAATTGTCTTCCTGACCATAACCCTCCACTTAACCAAATACTGGAGTTTCCGTCTAGAAAAACGAGAATCTAATATTTTCTCAACCACATACTCCAGATTGCCCTCAACCAAAACAGGGTCAGGAGGCACAGCAGCAGGAACCACTGGCTCAACAAACCTCTTCAACAAGGACTTGTGGAACACGTTATGGATCTTAAATGTCCCTGGAAGAAGCAAACGAAAAGAAACAGGATTAAGAATCTCTATGATCTTATAAGGTCCAATGAACCTAGGCTTAAATTTAGGAGATGCTACTCTCATAGGAATATTTTATGAGGACAACCAGACCAAGTCACCTACTTTAAACCGAGGACCATCAGTCCTATGCCGGTTAGCAAACCGCTGGGCCCTCTCCTGAGAGAGGGACAACCTCTCCACTACCTGGTCCCAAATCTGTTGCATACGCTCCACAACAGAGTCAACACCTGGACAGACAGAAGCCTCCATCTGTCCTGAAGAAAATCGAGGGTGAAACCCAGAATTACAGAAAAACGGAGACATCAAAGTGGCAGAGCTAGCCCTATTATTAAGAGCAAACTCAGCCAAAGGCAAAAAAGAGACCCAGTCATCCTGATCAGCAGACACAAAGCATCTTAGATAAGTCTCCAATGTCTGGTTTGTTTTCTCAGTTTGACCATTGGTCTGAGGATGAAATGCCGAGGAGAAAGACAATTGAACACCCAGTTTAGTACAAAAAGTCCTCCAAAATCTGGAAACAAACTGGACTCCTCTGTCAGACACTATGTTCTCAGGAATGCCGTGTAAACGAACCACGTGCTGAAGGAACAACGGCACCAATTCAGAGGAGGAAGGCAACTTAGGTAATGGCACAAGATGTATCATCTTAGAAAACCTATCACAAATCACCCAGATGGCGGTCATTCTCTGAGAAACAGGAAGGTCGGAAATGAAATCCATAGCGATATGGGTCCATGGTCTCTTGGGCACAGGCAATGGCATCAACAAACCACTAGAGCGAGAGCAAGGCTTGGAGCGAGAGCAAGTCCCGCAGGACTGCACAAATTCTCTGACATCACGAGACAAGGTAGGCCACCAAAAGGACCGACTAACCAAGTCTCTGGTATCAAAAATTCCGGGATGCCCAGCCAACGCGGAACAATGAATCTCAGACATCACACTCTTTTTCCACTGGTCCGGGACAAACAATTTTCCAACAGGGCAGCGCTCGGGCCTATCCTCCTGACACCCCTCCAGAGCAAGTCTCAAATTAGGTGAGATGGCGGAAAGAACTACACCCTCTTTCAAAATAACAGAAGGATCAGATAACTCAGGAGAGTCCGCAAGGAAGCTCCTCGAGAGGGCATCCGCCTTAACATTCTTAGTGCCAGGAAGAAAGGAAACCACAAAATTAAAACGTGTGAAAAACAAGGCCCACCTGGCCTGTCTAGGATTGAGTCGCTTGGCAGATTCCAGATAAACCAGATTCTTATGGTCAGTAAGGACCACCACCTGATGTTTGGCTCCCTCCAACCAATGTCTCCACTCTTCAAAAGCCCACTTCATGGCCAATAACTCCAATTACCCACGTCATAATTACGTTCAGTAGGAGAAAATTTTCGAGAGAAAAAGGCACAAGGGTTACTTTTAGAGGTCTCTGGATCTTTTTGGGACAAAACGGCACCTGCCCCAATTTCAGAGGCATCAACCTCCACCTGAAATGGCAGAGAAACATCAGGCTGCCGTAGAACAGGAGCAGAAGTGAATCTCTGCTTAAGTTCCTGAAATGCAGAGACTGCCTCAGGAGGCCAATTCACCACATCAGAACCCTTTTTGGTCAAATCAGTTAATGGTTTAACAATAACCGAGAAATTACCAATAAATTTACGATAAAAATTGGCAAAACCCAAAAATCTTTGAAGAGCCTTTAATGAAGTAGGTTGGACCCAATCACAGATGGCCTGAACCTTGACCGGGTCCATTTCAATAACAGATGGGGACAAAATGAATCCCAGAAATGAGATCCTCTGTACGCCAAAAAGACACTTTGATCTCTTCACATACAGAGCATTCTCTCTCAAAATCTGGAATACCGTTCGAACATGTTTCACATGAGAGTCCCAGTCATTAGATAAAATCAAGATATCATCCAAATAAACAATCAGAAATTTATCCACAAAATCCCTGAAAATGTCATTCATGAAGGACTGGAAGACAGAAGGAGCATTAGTGAGCCCAAAGGGCATCACAAGGTACTCAAAATGCCCCTCTGGGGTATTGAATGCCGTCTTCCATTCATCCCCGTGCTTAATGCGAATAAGGTTATATGCCCCCCTGAGGTCAAGCTTGGTAAACCAAGTAGCGTTTTTCACCCTGAAAAACAGGTCAGAAATCAAGGGTAACGGGTATTGATATTTCACAGTAATATTGTTCAAAAGACGATAATCAATACACGGCCTTAATGAACCATCCTTTTTGGCCACAAAGAAAAAACCGGCACCTAAGGATGAAGAGGATGGTCTGATATGACCCTTCTCCAATGACTCCTTGATATAAGACCGCATAGCGTCATGTTCAGGTACAGACAAGTTAAAAAGGCGACCTTTAGGGAATTTACTACCAGGCACTAATTCAATAGCGCAGTCATAGCTCCTATGGGGAGGCAAGGATGCAGATTTACTTTCGCTAAATACATCAGAAAAATCAATCAAAAAGTCAGGAACATCCTGAGCCTGGGGGGAGGCAGAAAGAACAGGAGTGTTGGTATTAACACATTGGCAGCCCCAACTGGTTACAGACACAGATTTCCAATTCAAAACAGGATTATGAGACTGTAACCAAGGGAAAACCAGTACGATAATATCATGCAGATTATACAGAACCAAAAATTTGCAGCACTCTTGATGATCAGGTTCAACCCTCATTATCACCTGAGTAGAGAACTGAGGTTTATTCTCAGCCAAAGGGGTAGAATCGATCCCAGTAGGGGAATAGACTTCTGTAGGGGTATCAAGGGAAACCCACAACGTTTAGCAAAATCATAATCCATCAGGTTAATAGCTGCTCCAGAATCAACGAAAGCCTGAGCAGAAAATGAGGACAGAGAGCATATCAGAGTGACAGTTAATAAAAACTTAGTCTGAACACTACCCAAGACAACTGAGCGTGCAAAACGTCTTCCCCGCTTAGGGCAGACTGAAATAGCATGAGAGGCATCACCACAGTAGAAACATAACCCATTGCGCTTTCGAAACTCATGACGCTGTGCCCCAGACACCACTCTATCACACTGCATGGATTCAGAAGCAGGTTCACAAGGCAACACTATTCCACGCATACTTCTCTGCTCACGCAAACATCTGTCAATTTGAATCGCTAATGACATAGAATCATTGAGACCAGAGGGGACAGGGAATCCCACCATAACATCCTTTACATTATCTGACAGACCCTTCCGAAAAAGGGCCGCCAAAGCGTCGTCATTCCACTTGGTCAGGACTGCCCACCTACGGAATCTCTGACAGTATAACTCAGCGTCATCAAGCCCATGATTTAATGCCAACAAGGCTTTTTCAGCTTGATCAGTGACATTAGGCTCATCGTACAATAACCCCAAAGCCTGAAAAAATGCATCAACATCACTCAAAATAGGATCCCCAGGTGTCAGGGAAAAAGCCCAATCCTGAGGATCGCCGCGCAGGAGAGAGATGACAATTTGAACCTGCTGCGCTGCGTTCCCTGAGGACTTAGATTTTAAGGCAAAAAACAATTTACAATTATTTTTGAAATTCTGAAAGTTAGCTCGATCCCCTAAAAACAAATCTGGCATGGGAATCCTAGGTTCCACAACAGGCAACCTAGCAAGATATGCAGCAATACTCTGAACCTCAGTGGCAAGCTGATCCACACGGCCAGACAACTGTGCAAACTCCATTGAGAGAAAAAATCCTCCCCAGCACCCAGAGATACAGAGGGGAAAAAAAAAAAAATGCAACAAACAGAAAAATATCTCTGACAACTCTGACAACCGTTTTTTCTTTCACAAATTTTTTCCCTTCTGTGAGTACAATACAATTTTAAATTTTAGGGGGCCCAAACTAACTAAATAGAAAAGGATAGGAAGGGTACTTACTGCAATCCCAGAAAACCCTGAAAAGCACCAACTCTACTAATTTCAAAAACACCTGAGATCACACGACCTCTACCACCTAAATTAGTTCTCTGGTGTAACAAAATCAAAACAGCAGCCACTGAAAAAACTGGAAAAAGCAAAGGTACAAACATCAGTGGCTGAACTAAACTGAGAGGGCAAAAGCCCCCGGAGGGGACCCTGAAGGCCCCCACAGAAGTGAGGACAAAATGCAAAAATCAAGCACAAAAACAAAAAGAAGAAAATGTCTTATCTGTTAGCAGGAGATGCAGACACGACACAGCAGGCTACAAAGGAAACAGGAATCAAGGATTCAGACCAGAACAATTGATCACCGGCAACCCTGATGGGAAGGTGACTCCCTTATATAAGACCAGTCAGTAACACCTGATTCCCAATCCTCACAATCTTCACAATCTTCACTGGACAGACCATCACCGCTTGTAACCACCAGAGGGAGCCTCTGCTCAGAACTCATCCCAAGCCCACTCACAACACCTTTTATAGTAGCAGCTACAGGACCTTCCAGAAAAGGACCAATGAGAAAGCTGCTCCAGAACTAAAGCAGCCTCAGGACCTCCTGGAGGACCAATGGGAGTCGCTGCAGTACCCGACCATGTGACCCCTGATCTCCTATGAGAGATCTTACCCTGAGCATACTCAGAAGGGAACACACAGGACTTAGTCCCAACTACATCTGCTTGCCGCTGACCTGAACTGGTTACAATGGCAGGACCTGAGGAGGCAGCAGTCATCCTCTGCACAGTATTAGACTGAGCGAGACGCTGGGACTGACGACTCTGCTGAGCAAGCTCCACTGCGGCCGGAGACGGATGGGGGACCGCAGCGGGGATGGCTCGAGATTCCCCTTGTGCAGCAATGAGAACTCGATCCCTAACATACAGCAAACTCATCACTGGAGACGCCGGTATATTAGGGGCTAATTTCAGCCAGAGCCCTCAACCCATACACACAACTCCTCACCAGAGGTGCCGGTATTCTAGGGCTTATTTCAGTCGGGTCCCTAAACACATGCATAACCACACTGGCGCAAGCATGTAACAGAAATGATACTAGCGCACGGCCATGCGGTTATGTCACCTTTTTATAGTAGCCACGAGCACGAGACCTTCTAGAAAGGACCAATAAGAAGCTGCTTCAGAACACAAACAGCTTCAGGACCTTCCTGGAGGACTAATAGGAATCGCAGCTGTATCCGAGCATGTGACCCCTGATCTCCAATGGAAGATCCTGCCCTGGGCATGCTCAGATGGAGAAAACAGAGGACTTAGTCCCAAATCTGCCTGCTCCAACACTGGTTACAACAGAGGATCCAGGAGCGGCAGCAGCAAGTCTCTGCACAGTATTATACCGGGCGAGACGGTGGGACCGACGTCTCTGCTGAGCAGGTTCCACTGCGGCCGGAGATGGATGGGGGACCGCAGCGGGACTGGTTCGAGATTCCCCTTGTGCAGCAGCGGGAACTCAATCACTAACAATATTGGCCCATCATACGCTGGAGCATCATCCATGAGGCCCATCATATACTGGAGCATTCTAAATGGGGGACATCAGACACTGATGCAGCATCTACGGGGCCCATCATACACTGGAGAATCATCCATGGGGCCCATCAAATACTGGAGCATCATATGGGGTTCATTATTTATGGGCATCGTATAGGTTATGGAGCATCATATGGAGCACATATGGGGCCTATTCTGTATGGAGCATTAAAAGGAGCCCATTCTGTATGGAGCAATATATGGGGCTCATCATATACTGTATGGAGCTTTATATGCAACTCATTATACTGTATAGAGCAATATGTGGGGCTCATTCTACTCTATGGGGACCATCCTATACTGTATGGCACATTATATGGGGACCATCATATACTGTAGCATTATGTGGAGCTCATCATATACTGTATGGACCATTATATGGGACCAATTATTTATGGAGCAATATATGGGGCTCATTATTCTGTATGGCGCACTATGTGGTGGCCAATGGCCATAATACTGTATGGAGGAATATACTGTCCGGTTTTTGAGCTGTTGTAGAATTTAAAATAGAGTCATGTAATGTAAGAAGTGAAGTATTTGTCATTGTACTATACCTATATTTCTGTGCTGTATCGGAGCATCATGAATTGTGGTATGTGTTAAAGCGGCCCACTGACACTCTTTCGCCAGGGGCACATGAAAACCTGGAGCCAGTCCTACCCCCACAACTTTAGCCAAATAACCCCCAGTTTTCAATGCGTAACTATTATTATAAAGTAAATTAAGATTGCCAAGCTTAAGTAATACGAATTGATGTCGTTGGCATTAAAATGGGCACTGTAGGTGTGTTTACTGTCCTCCACTCACTGCTGAATTTGCTTCCCCATTGATTTGCATTGGGTTTCTCGTTTCAGTCGGACCTCCTACTTTTCCCGACAGTCGGTCGATTTCGTTCGACTCGACTTTTGAGAAAGTCGGTTTTCATGAAACCCGACTCGACACCAAAAAAAGGCAAAGTCGCTCATCTCTAAAAGAGAGGCAAGGTAGTCAAGTACCTCGACATCCCACAGGGATACGGTAACCATGATGAGGAGGCAAGGAAAGCAGCAACATTCAAATACCATCAAAGGGTAAAACAGGTCCTGAAGAGACAGCTCAATGAGAAAAATAATATCTGCGCCATCAATACATATGCCCTGCCAGTTATCAGATACCTTGCTGGCATAGTATGCTGGCCAAAAGAAGATGGAAGCTTCAGATGTGAAGATTTGAAAGCGCCTCACAATGCATGGAGGTCTCCACCCTAAGTCTAGCACCCAAAGATTGTTTACCAACAGAAAGGAGGGTGGTCGAGGCTTGATAAGCATCCAAGCCACCATCATGAATGAAACAAGGAGTATCCAGGAATACATCAGAAAGATGACACCAAAAGATGAGATGCTGAGAGAAAGGCTAAGGCAGCAACAACAGATCTGGAAGGAAGAACAGGAACATGAAGCGCCATGGCAAGACAGGCAGCTGAATGGGATGTACCATCGACAGATAATGGAGGTGGCTGACATGGAGAAATCCTACCAATGTCTGGAGAAAGCTGGACTCTGAGACAGCACAGAGGCACTAATTATAGCGGCACAATAGCAAGCACTAAGTACCATGTCCATAGAAGCTGGAATCTACTACACAAGACAAGACCCAAGGTGCAGACTATGCAAGGAAACCTCACGAACCATCCAACACATAGTGACAGGATGCAAAATGCAAGTAGGAACAGTGTATACCGAACGCCACTACCAAGTAGCGGGAATTGTATACAGGAACATCTGCACAAGATATGAGCTAAGTCCCCCTATGTCCAGGTGGGAGACCCCAGAGAAAGTGGTGAAGAATGAAAAAAATTGTGTGGGACTTCAAGATCACAGCATTAAAGACACACTTAATCTTAACAAATCCCCAACTCTATTTTCTGTAATGTAGCCTCACTTGTTATGAACGTCCACCATGCTTCCCTGTTGTCTGCAAACACTAATAATTGTACTGTTCTCAAGCCCTTCAACAAACAGCCTTCTATTACAGTGAAATATTCCAAATTTTTACTTTACAGTCTAGAGAGCACCTGTTGACATTATCTGCTCCACAGTTATTATGTGTTAGGGTTTGAGTTCCCGCTGCTGCACAAGGGGAGTCTCGAACCGGTCCCCCATTCATCTCCGGCCGCAATGGAGCCTGCTCAGCAGAGACATTGGTCCCAGTATCTTGCCCATTCCAGTACTGTGCAGAGACTTGCTGCCTCTCCTGGAGCAGACGTCTTTGGGACGAAGTCCTGCGTTTCCCCTTCTGAGCATGCCCAGGGTAAGATCTCTCATTGGAGATCTGGGGTCACAAGTTCAGGTACTGCAGCAGCTCCTATTGGTCCGCCAGGAAGGTCATGAAACTACATGTGTTTGGAACAGTTTCTCATTGGTCCTTGTTTCTGGCAGGTCCTGTAGCTGTTGCTATAAAGGGGTGGCATGGCTGGGCCGCCATGTGCTAATATCAATCATTATATGCTCAGCGCCAGTGTGGTCATGCGTGTGTGTGGTTAGGGCCCGGCTGAAATAAGCCCCTAGAATACCGACTTAATCGGTGAGGAGTTTGGTATGCTAGCTGGTCAGGGTTGGTGTCCTAGATGCCCTAGATTGCTGGCATAACCGGTGAGGAGTTTGATTGCCGTATTCAGGGCCTGGCGTTCAGACGCCATAGATTGCGGGTGACTCCCGCGAGGACATTAGCGCATGATCACGTTCTATGTTCGCTTAGCTGTTCACTGTGTACCTGGGTGCCTGAGAGGACACAGAAGTTTGTCTCAGCGGCTCTGTGACGTAACAGGGTTCGCTTTCAACGCTAGACAGTGCCCTAGCTTGTTTATTTTGCGACTCAGTTGTGTTAAGTGAGTTCGCACACATCGCCATATAGCGCTGCGGCACTCCTTCTAGCGGCTCTGTGGATTAACAGAGTTCGCACATATTGCCACTGCGCGTTACGGCGTTTATTTTGGCGACTCTGCGGGATAACAGAGTTCGCTTCTTGCGCCATTTTACTAGCAACAGGCACGGTGGACCCCGGGCTGCGAACGCACCTCTCCACATCTTATATTTGGTGCGTTCCGTAGACCCTAACATAATATTAGCGCCAGGGTCTGGCTAGTAAAATGGCGGATGAACAGCGTTTACAGCTGTACATCCAGCAGCTGGAGGGTAGGTTGGCGGCTCTTGAGCGCACAACCTCAGCTGTGGATGTTACCGCAGTCACTGTTCAGGCTGCTAGCGTAGCTGCAGCCAGCTTGTCCTCTGCCACCTCTGTCCCTACATTGTCCCACCTCCCGC
The DNA here is from genome assembly GCA_033576555.1 of Oophaga sylvatica. Classification (NCBI taxonomy): domain Eukaryota; kingdom Metazoa; phylum Chordata; class Amphibia; order Anura; family Dendrobatidae; genus Oophaga; species Oophaga sylvatica. The sequence continues at coordinate 50,589 of JARQOD010000489.1, forward strand.
TTCCAGACAAGTTTGCTGGTGACAGCAAGCAATGTCGGGGATTCGTGAGTCAGTGCTCCATACACCTAGAGCTTCTGGCTGCACGTTTTCCCACGGATCGGGCACAAGTGGGCTTTGTGATAGCTCTTCTGTCGGGCAGAGCATTGGAGTGGGCAACGCTGCTGTGGGAGCGCGACGACCGTGTGATGCGGAGCGCTTCTCATTTTCTGGAGGCTCTGAAAAAGGTTTTTCTAGGACCTCAGGTCACCCACGATACGGCGCTCAAACTGCTGGCAAGTACCCAGGGTTCGGCTTTGGTCAGCCATTTTGCTGTCCAATTTCGGACTCTGGTCTCGGAATTAGAGTGGCCAGATAAAGTCCTCATTCCCGTTTTCTGGAGAGGACTGGCGGGTCATGTGAAAGACGCCTTGGCTACCAGGGAGATTCCTGCCACACTGGAGAAGCTTATTGCTATTTCCACCCGCGTCGACCTCCGTTTCCACGAGCGGAGGCTGGAACGTACCCAGTGTAGGCAGAGTGTCCGGTTGGCTCCTACCTTCGCCACCCCTCTGGAGTTGCCTGTTCAGGCGCCCGACCTTCAGGAGGTTGCTCCTGCAGGATCTAAATCTCGGGTCACTCGTCCATCCCCGATTTGTTATATTTGCCAGCAGCAGGGACATTTTGTCAACCGATGTCCACAGCGGCTGAATAAACGGTCGCGCCCAGTAACCGTAGGAACAGGGTCACTGGACGCCATGAGTTTTGCCCCTAAAGTGCTCCTCAAGGGGATAACTACCCACGGTTCTACCACCCTACCCATCAAGCTGTGTGTGGATTCTGGGGCAGAGGGGAATTTTATGTCATCCTCCTTTGCTTCTCGCCACACCATGCCTTTGGTGTTGCTGGCTGAACCAGTATCGGTACGGGTGTTGAACGGAGCAATTCTGCCCTCACAAATCACCCATCAGTCTGTCCCACTCACCTTGTCTATGTCTCCTTCCCATCAGGAGAACATATCATTTTTTATCCTCCCTGAGGGTATAGATGAGGTTTTGTTGGGATTACCCTGACTCCGCCACCACTCTCCCCATATTGAGTGGTCTTCAGGGAGAATTCTGGGTTGGGGTAATTTATGTAAAGGCAGATGCATTAGGGACAGCGTGCAGGTCAACACCACTGAGATACCCATAGACCTCTCTCCTTTTCCCAAGGTCTATTGGTCTTATGCCGACGTTTTCTCGAAGAAGGCTGCGGAGACTCTTCAGCCTCATCGCCCCTATGACTGTTCTATCGACCTCTTGTCTGGAGCTGAGCCTCCTAGAGGAAGGGTTCATCCCCTCTCTCTTCCTGAGACAGAGGCCATGTCCCAATATATTCAGGAGAACTTGGCAAGGGGATTCATTAGGAAGTCGGTGTCACCAGCGGGAGCGGGGTTCTTCTTTGTGCAGAAGAAGAACAGAGAATTACGTCCGCGCATTGATTATAGGGGTCTCAACGCTATCACCGTGAAAAATAAGTATCCTTTGCCGCTAATCTCTGAGCTCTTTGACAGGCTTCGGGGAGCAAGGGTATTTACTAAGCTAGACCTGCGGGGTGCATATAACCTGATTCGCATCCGTGAGGGGGACGAATGGAAGACGGCATTTAACACCAGGGATGGGCATTATGAATATCTGGTAATGCCCTTTGGCCTCTGTAATGCCCAGCTGTCTTCCAAGACTTTGTGAACGATTATCTTCCGGGATATGTTGACCACCTCGGTGGTAGTCTATCTGGATGACATTCTCATCTTTTCTCCAGATATGTCCTCCCACCAGAGAGATGTCTGCAAGGTCTTCGACCTCTTGCGAGCAAATTCCCTATATGCGAAGTTGGAGAAGTGCATGTTTGAGCAGGAGTCTCTACCTTTCCTGGGCTATATCATCTCCACCCAGGGATTGGCTATGGATCCTACCAAACTACAGGCTGTGATGGATTGGCAAGAACCCCACTCTCTTAAGGCGGTGCAGCACTTTATGGGGTTCATTAACTACTATCGCCTCACCGGGATGGCCTCACTCTGGGATTCTGGGAGCTTTTTATAGCCTCATTGTGGGGCCATCCTCTGTCGCTTACACTCTGACCCTTGGCCGAGTGTGTGTGACCCTGTTGGGCTTGTGCCAGTGCTTTGTGCCTGTGCTACGTTCTGTTTGTCTGGTTCTGATTTGGCTGTGTCCCTGTTTTGAGTTTTGCCTGTCCCTTTTGTACTCTGCTGCCCTCTACGTGTATGACCCTTGGCTACGTTCTGACTCCGCTCTGCCTGCTCCTCTTGTACTTCGTCGCTCTCTACGTGTATGACCCTTGGCTACGTTCTGACTTCGCTCTGCCTGCTCCTCTTGTACTTCGTCGCCCTCTATGTGTATGACCCCTTGGCTACATTCTGATTATCCGTTCGGTATATGCCCCTTGGTAACTGTGTCCCGTAGTTACCCTTCTAGGAGTTTTCCTTCACCTCATAGCTCTCTGGAGCTTAGGCCACGCCCACTAGCAGTCACGTGCCTGCAGGTCCTTTGCTCTGAAGCATTCTCTATCTGCTACTGCTGACTCTGAGAGACGGTGGCCGGCTCCGCCCACTAGCAGTCACATGTGGAAGGTCCTGTTACTGAGAAACACACGTCATCTCTGCTGCGGCTCTGCTACAGGTATCTTTGGGCATAGTTTGCTCACTAAAGACACACGCACTGGTTCAGTAAGCAAGTGCAGTGCGGTGTCCCTGACATCTCTACTTTGGTAGCTCCCTTGGTAGCCCTCACCAGGAAGGGAGCTAATCCCAAGTTGTGGTCAGAGGAGGTCACCAAGGCATTCTCCTCCATCAAGTCACATTTCGCCAGTGCTCCCATCTTACATTGCCCCGATGTCGATAAACCGTTTATCTTAGAGGTGGATGCCTCTTCTTTTGGTGCTGGAGCAGTCCTTTTTCAAAAGGATGCCCAGGGTCGGAAGCATCCCTGCTTCTTCTTTTCCAAGACCTTTACACCAGCAGAGAGGAATTATTCCATCGGGGACAGGAGTTACTGGCTATGAAGTTGGCCTTCTCCGAGTGGAGACATCTTCTGGAGGGGCTCGCTTCCCCTTCCAAGTATTCACGGACCACAAGAACTTGGTGTATTTGCAGACAGCCCAGCGGCTAAATTCCCGTCAGGCCAGATGGTCCTTGTTTTTCTCCCGGTTCCATTTCACCCTCCATTTCCTCTCCGGTGAGAAGAACATTCGCGCAGACGCTCTATCCCGCTCTGTGGTGTCCTCTGAGGAGGTGGAGGAGGAGCCTCGGCTTATTGTCCCCACAGAAAGCCTAAGAACGGTGGCTCCGGTTTCGCTTGAGTCTGTGCCTCCGGGCAAGACTTTTGTGCCCACCAATTTGACAGGAAGTACTCTCTTGGCCACATTCGTCCAGGGTGGGTGGACATTTTGGGACAAAAAGGACTTCTGAGTTGCTGGAGAGGACATACTGGTGGCCGCAGATGGCCCGTGACGTCAGGGAATACGTTCAGGCGTGCGTCTCCTGCGCCAAGAATAAGTCCCCACGACAACGGCCAGCTGGGTTACTTTTCCCTTTACCGGTGGCAGACAGGCCTTGGGAGATGGTCGGGATGGATTTTGTGGTGGGCTTACCCAAGTCTCTGGACTGCACCATCATCTGGGTGATAACTGACCACTTCTCCAAAATGGTGCACTTAGTGCCGTTACCACGGTTACCGTCTGCTCGGGCCTTGGCAGCATTATTCATTAGGCATATTTTCAGCCTACACAGTATGCCAGACAAAATTGTCAGTGATCGAGGTCCCCAGTTTGCTTCTCGGTTCTGGAGAGAGCTGTGTCGTTTACTCAGCATTGAGTTGAATCTCTCCTCTGCATACCATCCTGAGACGAAAGGGTTGGTAGAGAGGGCCAACCAGACCTTGGTCACATACTTGAACACAACGTCATATACACCAATATGAATATAGTAATGCTGAAGCAAGATTGCTTCATCCAGGTTCGGCCCAATGGCCCATATATAATGGATGAATTACTCCAAAGAGTTACTATTATATACCAAAAGAATGGAGTATAAACAGCATCATTTATAAAAATACAAAAGACTTTATTGAACAATACAATGCCAACAATAGTGGCCAACAATATAATAAACAGGTAAAGGAGGAAATAAGCTGCAGGTACAAAACAAGGGGACAGCGCTAACTGTATAGTAACCAGGGTATATCGAATCATTAAACTTTAGCACTAAATTAGTGCAAATAATATGTGCACATCATATAATATATAGAGGCCCATCAAGCTCATACTGGTAATAAGTGGCACAAAATATATCTAATGAAAAATCACAGATTCTTACCCATATCTAATGGTTCAGGTAGTGCGTCCCCAGGAGCCCCCTGACGCGCGTTTCGCGGCAGTGCTTTCTCAAAAGGGGATGCAAATTGTCATAATCCCAGAGCTTATATAGGCACACCATAAATTAGAATATTGCCGGTGTATATCGGCGCGCATGAGTCCGACGTCACACGCCAATAATGTATTACCTCCCTCCTTCCGGCCGTCGCAGCTGCACGTGCATATGGGCGAAATGTCGCCCTGTGACGTCATCAAAATGCACCCGCAGCGTCACCGTCGGCCAGGAAGATAGAGGTTGAGCGTGTGAGTACGGCGCATGCACGCACCTCAGCGGCCATCTTCTTGGAGACTGAATGGTGGACATTTTGGATAGGAGTGACACAATGCTTGAAACTAATGAAGTGTTACAAATGCGAAAACGAAAATACAACTGAGATATTCAATAATACTAAATATAAACAATAATATAATCAGAGTGTTAATGTGAAAAAAGATGAAAAAATAAGTGAGAAAATTATTTAATAATTAGTGCATGAATAATAAATGATGAGATATATAATACATATATCAGAGTGTAGAACAAAATCTTGAGCAGTGAAGATTATTCATGTCCAGATGTCCAATCAAAATAGATCTCATGAGAGAGTATCATTTGGTCGAAAAACTTCCAAATTTTAATACACCAGCATAACTGAACTAGATAAAAAGACTGAAAAAATGACATAGTTAAAATCAAAGTTAAAAAAGCGTGGTAAGGTGAATTCACATATAATGATAACATAAACGCCTGAATGCATAGCGCACAAGACTGTGGTGAATATCATATAAGGGGGCGCCACCCCCTATAAAAATGGTACAAAGGTCAACTTTTCATTTAGACCCTTGGGTGCAACCGTATCAAGAATAACTATCCACCTACACTCACGTTGAGCCAAAATGCGATTGAGGTTGCCACCTCTGATGCCACCACGAACCTTATCAATACCCCTAACTTTAAGTCCACTGGGATCAGATCCGTGGCATAGGCGAAAATGTCGGGGCAGCGTTTTGAGTGCCATAACATCAGTCGCATCTCTCGCGGCTATGATGTCACGTACGTGTTCGCGTGTCCTAATCTTCAACTCCCTAGATGTGAGGCCCACATATATAAGGGAGCACGGGCATGTAGCATAATATACCACATGTGTAGTATTACATGAGATATAATCACGAATTGTAAATTCCCTGCTCCCATCAGATTTTGAAAAAGTCCCACATCTGAGAATGTTAGGGCACGCGACACACGATCCGCATGGAAAACATCCCACTCTTGGATTGGGTATACGAAAAAGAGAAGGTTGTGGTTTTGCCACATAATGGCTTTTAACTAAGTGGTCTCTGACGTTCATACCCCTCCGTTGTGTCAAAGCGGGAATTTGAGGTAAATTAGCCGCTAATATTGTATCCGTTTGTAAGACGGACCAATGTTTTGTCAATATGCCACGAATCTGCTCCCAGCGACAGTTAGAGGTAGAGATGAATCGCAATTCATTGGATTGTTTTAGATTTTTCTTTTCTCGTGTTGTTATCAAAAGATCTTCTCTTCTGGTTCGTTTGGCACGTCTATATCCAGCCTTGATGGAACGGTTACTATAACCCCTATCCCTAAAGCGTTCAGCAAGGGTGCTGTCCCCTTGTTTTGTACTGCAGCTTATTTCCTCCTTTACCCTGTTTATTATATTGTTGGCCACTATTGTTGGCATTGTATTGTTCAATAAAGTCTTTTGTATTTTTATAAATGATGCTGTTTATACTCCATTCTCTTGGTCACATACTTGCGACATTTTGTCTCTGCCAGGCAGGATGACTGGGCATCCTTGCTACCGTGGGCTGAGTTCGCTCTAAATAATGCTGTGGCTGATCCACCGGACAGACCCCATTCCTCCTGAACTACGGTCAGCATCCGCGGGTACCAGTGCCCATGCCCGTGTCTTCCGCCGATTCCATGGTGGCAGACTGGGCTGTGGAGGCACGGGACATTTGGGACCGCACCCAGGATGCCATTCAGGCCTCCAAAGAAAGGATGAGGTCTTCGGCCGATGCCCATCGACGCCCCGCTCCTATATTTGCTCCGGGTGACCTAGTGTGGCTTTCTGCCGAAACATCAGGCTACGTGTAGAGTCCACCAAGTTGGCACCTCGCTTTTTTGGCCCCTTTAAAGTTCTTGAGCAGGTGAACCCGGTGGTTTACCGCCTAGCCCTTCCGCCTCGCCTTGGTATCACTGACACCTTTCACGTGTCCCTCCTGAAACCCGAGGCCATTTCCCGGTTTCCGAGTCATCTGCCGGGACGTCGGGTTCATCTACCGACGATCATGAGGTGAACGCCATTGTTGGGTGCAAGGTGGTACGAGGCAAAAAATTTTATTTGGTGGATTGGAGGGGTTATGGGCCTGAGGATAGGTCCTGGGAGCCTGCTGAGCATGTTCACGCTCCGCAGCTCATTACTGCCTTTGAGCGCAGCGAGGCCCAGAGAAGGGGGGCCCTAGGATGGGGGTAATGTTAGGGTTTGAGTTCCCGCTGCTGCACAAGGGGAGTCTCGAACCGGTCCCGCTGCAGTCCCCCATTCATCTCTGGCCGCAGTGGAGCCTGCTCAGCAGAGACGTCGGTCCCAGCGTCTTGCCCATTCCAGTACTGTGTAGAGACTTGCTGCTGCCTCTCCTGGATCTGCTATTATAGCCAGTACTGGCGCAGACGTCTTTGGGACGAAGTCCTGCGTTTCCCCTTCTGAGCATGCCCAGGGTAAGATCTCTCATTGGAGATCTGGGGTCACATGCTCAGGTACTGCAGCAGCTCCTATTGGTCCGCCAGGAAGGTCATGAAACTACATGTGTTTGGAACAGTTTCTCATTGGTCCTTGTTTCTGGCAGGTCCTGTAGCTGTTGCTATAAAAGGGTGGCATGGCTGGGCCGCCATGCGCTAATATCAATCATTATATGCTTAGCGCCAGTGTGGTCATGCGTGTGTGTGGTTAGGGCCCAGCTGAAATAAGCCCCTAGAATACCGACTTAATCGGTGAGGAGTTTGGTATGCTAGCTGGTCAGGGTCGGTGTCCTAGATGCCCTAGATTGCCGGCATAACCGGTGAGGAGTTTGATTGCCGTATTCAGGGCCTGGCGTTCAGACGCCATAGATTGCGGGTGACTCCCGTGAGGACATTAGCGCATGATCACGTTCTATGTTCGCTTAGCTGTTCACTGTGTACCTGGGTGCCTGACAGGACACAGAAGTTTGTCTCAGCAGCTCTGTGACGTAACAGGGTTCACTCTCAACGCTAGACAGCGCCCTAGCGTGTTTATTTTGCGACTCAGTTGTGTTAAGTGAGTTCGCACACATCGCCATATAGCGCTGCGGCACTCCTTCTAGCGGCTCTGTGGATTAACAGAGTTCGCACATATTGCCACTGCGCGTTACGGCGTTTATTTTGGCGACTCTGCGGGATAACAGAGTTCGCTTCTTGCGACATTTTACTAGCAACAGGCTCCGCCTGCACGGTGGACCCCAGGCTGCAAACGCACCTCTCCACATCTTATATTTGGTGCGTTCCGCAGACCCTAACAATTATGTTTTTATGAATAATTAAGACGCTTGACCTTGTGTGACGCTCTGACATGGGTAAGTTTGACAGACGACACAGCATACACCAACAAAGGGATGGAAAAGGGAGAGGAAGGCCCTAACAATAGGGAGCGAGGGATAGGACACCTTCTGACTCAAACATGTGCCTATCCCTAAGCTCTCCTAACACCTTATGCAGGTCCTTCCCCTGCAGCCATCACTTGAATAGTCCTTGATTGTCACCTCAATATACCCTGGCTAGTTCACTGGCCAGCAAAGACGTTAGCCTCACCACTGCAGATCGAAAAAACACAAGGGAAGTGACAAACATGGGACAGACAAAAATCAGTGGAAAAACACTCAGCTACTAGCTCCAAGCAGCATAGGATATGGCACCAGGAATCCAAACTCCAGAGCAGCAGCAGCTACAACACTGACACCAGAGACCTCCTAACTCCAGGCTGACCTGCAAAGAATAACTATTGCCAACAGTCAGCTGATGAGTTATGTGACTATTTAAAAGGATGGTGGGAGTGGTGACGAACCAACATGAGCTAATCAGCCAAAAAACAGCTGCCAGCAAGGATACTGACATTAACCCTTGCTGGACCAAAAGGAAAAATCAACATTTTAATTATAACAGAATCAGAGCTGCCACTAATCCAATAATGAATCGTGGCACCATGTTTCCATTTTGAAGGTATGGCTTTTTGGCCATAATTCTCCCAAGAAGGCCAAACTTCTCTGAACAATAGATGGGTGTACAGTAGATAAGTAAGCTCTTATAGTTAGCATGGTCCTTTCATTTTTGATTGTAAAGTGTATGCTCTTATGTCTTGGAAGGTTCTCTCCCTCCTCTCCCCAAATGTATTTTTCTGAAAAATCGCAAGCTTTACAGTATTGAAATTGTGTTTTTAATTATTGAAACGCAAACTTTCTGGGTAAATTTGGACACAAGGACACCATGGAAGCGTTGCCTGGCTGAGATGATGATCAGGAGGGGACAGTCTGTGCTTGCACTCAAGTGGTATGAGAAAGTGTCTTATAACAGATAAATAAGGAAATGTACTCGAAACTAAATGGATGTGTGAGACACTATGAAAATAGGTGAACAAGAAAAGATAAATACAAGTGAATGATGTGAATGAATATGAAGGGAAAAGTGAAAGTAAGGTGGCAATGGTGTTTAATTAATATGAGTGATGTATGAGAGTTAAATGAGGTTTACATATCTCTGGAGAAAGGTGCTGGTGAATTAAAAGAGCAAGTCATATAGCTCAGATAAATGATGTAAATATATAACTATTTATTAAAGTGCATGGGCATAATGCATGCATTAAGAATATAATTATCAATACAATTATAGATGAAAATGAAGTGAAAAATAAATGAAAAAGTGTGGATAAATATAAGAAAATTGGGAAAGGAACATGGTAGAGAAGATCGATTAGAAATATAGAATTGATATCCAGACAGCATGCAGAATAGTAGGTGACATATGGAATGATTCCATGAGGAGTCTTGAAGGAGACCCAGATTACATCCACATATAGTTAGTGGGTCATAGTATGATACCATGAAGAGTTATAATGAAAAAACAGGAAAAAACACGAGCCAAAAGGTAAGGATCACCGACCAAAAAATATATATTCAAATTATACAAAGTTTATTAGAAAAAAACCCGCCCAACTTTATACTTTCTCATACCATGAAGAGTTGTCATAGAAACCCAGAAACTCATCCACATATGGTCAATGAGTCATGGGATGATGCTGTAAAAAGCCATCATGGGAACCTAGAATCTATATATGGTCAGCGAATTGTCTACGGAGTAAAATAAAGGAAATCCAAATGAATAAAAACAAACTGCAAAATAGAAGAGACGGAGAGTTGAAAAATGAAAACCCACAAGTAAAATAAACCCTACAGAAGGGCATAAAAGCTAAAAGTTTTTGCTAAGTCCCCCGTTTGCAAATGTGCAAATCGTTTACTTTCCAATCCTGCAAATTTTTTCCCAATGTCTCCTCCCCTATTAGTTAACCCCTTAACGACCAAGCCATTTTGTAGGTTAAAGACCAGGCCAATTTTTACAATTCTGACCACTGTCTCTTTATGAGGTTATAACTCTGGAACGCTTCAACGGATCTTGGCGATTCTGAGATTGTTTTCTCGAGACATATTGTACTTCATGATAGTGGTAACATTTCTTCAATATAACTTGCGTTTATTTATGAAAAAAACGGAAATATGGCAAAAATTTTGAAAATTTTGCAATTTTCAAACTTTTAATTTTTATGCCATTAAATCAGAGAGATATGTCACAAAAATTAGTTAATAAATAACATTTCCCACATGTCTACTTTACATCAGCACAATTTTGGAACCAAAATTTTTTTTTGTTAGGAAGTTATAAGTGTTAAAAGTTGACCAGCAATTTCTCATTTTTCCAACAAAATTTACAAAATCATTTTTTTTAGGGGCCACCTCACATTTGAAGTGAATTTGAGGGGTCAATATGACAGAAAATACCCAAAAGTGACACCATTCTAAAAACTGCACCCCTCAACGTGTTCAAAGCCACATTCAAGAAGTTTATTAACCCTTTAGGTACTTCACAAGAATTGAAGCAATGTGGAAGGAAAAATTAACATTTAACTTTTTTTCCCAAAATTTTTCTTTCGACACAATTTTTTAAAATTTTGTCAAGGGTATCAGTAGAAAATGAACCATAATATTTGTTGTACAATTTCTCCTGAGTACAGCGATACCCCATGTGTGGGGGTAAACCACTATTTGGGCGCATGGCAGAGCTCGGAAGGGAAGCAGCGCCATTTGACTTTTTTGGCTGGAATTGAGATTGGACGCCATGTCGCATTTGGAGAGTCCCTGTGTGCCTAAACAGTGGAAACCCCCCACAAGTGACCCCATTTTGGAAACTAGACCCCCCAAGTAACTTATCTAAATGTGTAGTGAGAGCTTTGAACCCCCAAGGGCTTCACAGAAGGTTATAACGTAGAGCCGTAAAATTAAAAAATCATATTTTTTCCACAAAAATTATCTTTTCATCCCAATTTTTATTTTCCAAAGGATAAAAGGACCCCAAAAGTTATTGTGCAATTAGTCCTGAGTACGCTGATACCCCATATGTGGGGGTAAACCACTATTTGGGTGCATGGCAGAGCTCGGAAGGGAAGCAGCGCCATTTGACTTTTTTGGCTGGAATTGAGATTGGACGCCATGTCGCATTTGGAGAGCCCCTGTGTGCCTAAACAGTGGAAACCCCCCACAAGTAACCCCATTTTGGAAACTAGACCCCCCAAGGAACTTATCTAGATGTGTAGTGAGAGCTTTGAACCCCCAAGGGCTTCACAGAAGGTTATAACGTAGAGCCGTAAAATTAAAAAATCATATTTTTTCCACAAAAATGATCTTTTCATCCCAATTTTTATTTTCCAAAGGATTAAAAGGACCCCAAAAGTTATTGTGCAATTTGTCCTGAGTACGCTTATACCGCATATGTGGGGGTAAACCACTATTTGGGCGCATGGCAGAGCTTGGAAGGGAAGCAGCGCCATTTGACTTTTTTGGCTGGAATTGAGATTGGACGCCATGTCGCATTTGGAGAGTCCCTGTGTGCCTAAACAGTGGAAACCCCCCACAAGTGACCCCATTTTGGAAACTAGACCCCCCAAGGAACTTATCTAGATGTGTGGTGAAAGCTTTGAACCCCCAAGGGCTTCACAGAAGGCTATAACGTAGAGCAGTAAAATGAAAAAAATCATATCTTTTCCACAAAAATGATCTTTCCACCCCCAATTGTTATTTTCCAAAGGGTAACAGGACCCCAAAAGTTATTGTGCAATTTGTCCTGAGTACGCTGATACCCCATATGTGGGGGTAAACCACTATTTTGACGCATGGCAGAGCTGGAAAGGGAAGGAGCGCCTTTTTCAAATGCAGATTTTGATGGAATGGTCTGCGGGTGTCATGTCACATTTGGAAAGCCCCTGATGTGCCTAAACAGTAGAAACCCCCCACACGTGACTCCATTTTGGAAACTAGACCCCCCAAGGAACTTATCTAGATGTGTGGTGAGCACTTTGAACCCCAAGTGCTTCACAGAAGTTTATAACGTAGAGCCGTGAAAATAAAAATATAATATTTTTTTCCACAAAAATAATCTTTTTGCCCCCAAATTTTTATTTTTATAAGGGTAACAGGAGAAATAGGACCCCAAAAGCTATTGTGCAATTTGTCCTGAGTACGCTGATATCCCATATGTGGGGGGGAACCACTATTTTGACGCATGGCAGAGCTCGGAAGGGAAGGAGCACCGTTTTTAAATGCAGATTTTGATGAAATGGTCTGCGGGTGTCATGTCACGTTTGGAAAGCCCCTGATGTGCCTAAACAGTAGAAACCCCCCACAAGTGACTCCATTTTGGAAACTAGACCCCCCAAGGAACTTATCTAGATGTGTGGTGAGCACTTTGAACCCCAAGTGCTTCACAGAAGTTTATAACGTAGAGCCGTGAAAATAAAAATATCATATTTTTTTCCACAAAAATAATCTTTTTGCCCCCAAATTTTTATTTTTATAAGGGTAACAGGAGAAATAGGACCCCAAAAGCTATTGTGCAATTTGTCCTGAGTACGCTGATATCCCATATGTGGGGGGGAACCACTATTTTGACGCATGGCAGAGCTCGGAAGGGAAGGAGCACCGTTTTTAAATGCAGATTTTGATGGAATGGTCTGCGGGTGTCATGTCACGTTTGGAAAGTCCCTGATGTGCCTAAACAGTAGAAACCCCCCACAAGTGACTCCATTTTGGAAACTAGACCCCCCCAAGGAACTTATCTAGATGTGTGGTGAGCACTTTGAACCCCCAAGGGCTTCACAGAAGTTTATAACGTAGAGCCGTGAAAATAAAAATATCATATTTTTTTCCACAAAAATAATCTTTTTGCCCCAAATTTTTATTTTTCTAAGGGTAACAGGAGAAATAGGACCCAAAAGCTATTGTGCATTTTGTCCTGAGTACGCTGATACCCCATATGTGGGGGGAAACCACTGTGATCGCCTTACTGCGATCTTTGGGAGGCACAATGAACAAATCCACAAAAGGTGAAGAATTGGTTTTCTTTTTTGCGCCGTTCCTCGTGCGGTATTAGTGATTAGGCGACTTTATTCCTCGGATCGGTGCGATTACAGCGATACCAGATTTATACTCTTTTTTCATGTTTAGCTTCTGTCACACACTAAAAGATGCTTTTTTTTGGAATAATTTTTTGTAAGAAATTTTTGCATCGCCGTATTTTGAGAGCTATAATTTTTCCATATTTCAGCCGACAGAGTTATCTGTGGGCTTATTTTTTGCGGGACGAGCTGACGTTTTTATTGGTACCATATTCAGGCACATAACGTTTTTTGATCGTTTCCTATTCCGATTTTTGTGGAATCAGAATGAACAAAAACCAGCAATTCAGGAATTGTTTTTTTTTTTTTTTTTTTTTCCTCCGTTCCGTGTGTGGTAAAATTGATAAAGCAGCTTTATTCTTCGGGTCACTACGGTTACGGCGATTCCTCATTTATATTTTTTTTTTTATGTTTTGGCGTTTTTTACACAATAAAAAATTTTATAGAAAAAATAATTATTTTTGCATCAGTTTATTCCGCGAGCTATAACTTTTTTATTTTTTCGCTGATGATGCTGTATAGCGGCTTGTTTTTTGCGGGACAAGATGACGTATTCAGCGGTACCATGATTATTTATATCTGACTTTTTGATCGCGTGTTATAGCACTTTTTCCAAGCGGTATAATGATACCGCTTGGAAAAAGTATAATTTACTACTTTTTTGTGTTTTTTTTTACGGCTTTCACTGAAGGGGTTAACTAGGGTTACGCTTTTATAGATGGGATTTTTACGGACGTGGCGATACCTAACATGTGTATGTTTTTTGTTTTTTATTTTTTTTATTACATAAAAATGTGTTTTTTTTAGGGGATTTTTTTTTAAATTATTTTTTAATATTTTTTTTACAATTTTTTTAAAAAAATGTTTTTTTTTAACTTGTCCCTTTATGGGACTTTCACTTTTTTTACTTTTTATTGCAGTTACAGTGCATTGCAATGCTCTGGCATTGCAATGCATTGTACCTATGGGGAAAGCTGCTGTGACATGATCACAGCAGCTTCCCGTAGCTAGATGACCCGGAGGTTGTCATGACAACCCCGGGTCATCAAGGCAGAGATCAGGCCCTGCAAATACATTGCGGTGGCGCTGATCTGAGGCAGAGGGAGCTCCCGACCCTCTGCCTCCCCCCCTGAGCTCTGCGATCGCGCTCGATCGCAGCAGTCAGGGGGTTAACAGCCAGGGGCGGTGGGGGCTCCGCTCCTGGCTGTCAGTGCAGGAAGCCTGGCCACTGCAGCGCCGGCTCCTGCACTGATCGCGCTGGAGATGCTGAAATTTCAGCTTCTCCTGCACGATCGCTGCTGTGTTTGGTCAGTCAGATTGACTGACCAATCACAGCGCTGTGGGTGCGGGGACCGACGGCAAAGGTCCCCGCACCGCTTGCCGTGCCTGTCAGCTGTCTGTGACAGCTGTCGGCACTGATCTACCACTGCGTGTTTACACGCAGTGGTAGATCAAAGCCATGACGTGCAGAGTCCGTCCTGGTGCCGGAACTGGCACCTTGCCATGACGGACTCTGCACGTCAGTGGACATTAAGGGGTTAAATGCAGCTTGTCACCTTTACCTTAAGACATCTAAAGTCAATCTGATTGTATAATTTGAAATGCCTGGCTAGTGTTTTGAAGGAACTCAGGTCTGTATTCGTTTTAGATTTTTCAGTATCCCATACATGTTCCCTGGTTCTTTATTTAAGTTCCCTGGTAGTCATGCCCACATAAATTTTGTTCTCTGTTTGTTTCTCCTGTAGAGTGTAAGCTCTTATGGTCAGCAGGGTACTCTCACATGTAAAGTGTAAGCTCTTATGGTCAACTCGGTCCTCTTTTCCCCTCTGAAATGTCCCCCACATGCATTTTCTGAGCAACTACAAGCTTTCCATTATTAAAATTCACGCCCATACTGTATATACTCACACACATGGATAAAAAAAATTCCACATTCCATAAATACTCGCGTATAAGCTGAGATTTTCAGCCCATTATTTAAGGTTGAATGTCTCCTTCTCGGCTTATACGCGAGTTATATACTGTACGCCAGGGGGTCGGCGGGGGGAGAGGGAGTGGGGGTGTCAGATCATACTTAACCCCCTGGCACATCTCTGCAGCCACCCTATTTCTCCCACCGTCTCAGGCTCATTCCTTCAGCGGTCACGTGGTACCACTGATTAAAGTCATGAATATGCGCATATTCATGACTTTAATCAGAGGTACCACGTGACCGCTGAAGGAAAGAATAGCTGTCGGAGACCGCGGGAGAAGAGCAGCGGGGCTGCAGAGATGCTCCAGGAGGGGGTAAGTATATGCGATATTCACCCGTCCCCGTTCCACAGCGTACTTTGGCTGTGATGTTCAGGTCAGAGGGCGCATTGACATAGTGCGCGCTGCGCCCTCTGCTTGAATAGTCACAGAGGACCTGGAAGATGGAGCGGCGCCCAGCGGTGGACCGGCGACAGGTGAATATCGCAGATTCTGGGCCCTGAGCCAGCGGCGATACCGGCATCTGTCCCCCATAGCTTGATGGTGCCCCCGCCTGCTCAGGACACCGACACCTGGCCCCCAGTGACATGAGGAGAGTATGTAATTTTTTTTTATTTGCATCAGCAGCAGCATATGGGGCCTATTCTATGGAGCATCTTATGGGGGCATAATCTATGGAGCATCTTATGGGGGCATAATCTATGGAGCATCTTATGGGGGCATAATCTATGGAGCATCATATGGGGCATAAAATATATGGAGCATCTTAAGGGGCCATAACCTTTAGGGAGCAGCATATGGGCATATTATTCTATGGAGCATCTTATGGGGCCATTATTATCCTTTGTGCAGCATTATATGGGGAGTATTTTGTATGGAGCATCTTATGGGGCCCATCATGAACTATATGGAGCATTATATGGGGCTCCTGATTCAATATGGATATTCAAAAATATTTAACCTACTGATGTCTCAATTAATTTTACTTTTATTGGTATCTTTTTAGTTTTGAAATTTACCAGTAGCTGCTGCATTTTCCACCCTAGGCTTATACGCGAGTCAATAAGTTTTCCCAGTTTTTTATGGAAAAATTAGGGGGGTCAGCTTATACTCGAGTCGGCTTATACACAAGTATATATGGTATGTTCCTCATAGTTATTCACATACAAGCTGTTCTTATAATCCAGTCTAATCATACACCTTCACTGATCAAATGGCTATATGTATAGTCCGATACTCCCTAAATGTTTTTGGTCATTTAGTCTCCTGGGTTCAAGGCCATTTTATATCTTTTTTTTTTACTTTTTTACTTATAATAACACAGGAATCTTTCTTCATTATATCAATGTGTAACACTTCACATTCCATTCATCTAACTTTTGATGCATATCTTTTAAAGTTTTTCCTGCCCATGACACATGATTGTGTACATCCCTCCCCTTTTATCGTAGCACAGGTTTTTTTTAAAATTTTGTCATGTATTTGACCATGTGTGGCTGCTGTATACTACTCTTATGTATGGTGCATGCTAGGTTTTCTGTATATGTAAAATATTGTAACATTTCTCGGCAAGGTATCTAGATTGTGTTTTAGATTCATTGTATTTTTCTCTTAAAGTGATCATGTAACCATGGTCAGTCTATTCATCTAGTTTAAAACACATATTCAGCTACGCTTTACTTTTCAAATCTGCTTAAGAAAATTGCACTTCACGCTGATTTTCTACAGGGTATTGTAAGGTAGTATGATTTTTTTTCAAGAGATTTGTACTTTACATAAGAGCTCTTGACTGCTCTAAAAATAGCTGCAGAATTTATGAATATTTTATGCTGGGAGATAAAGGAAGCCCAGAACAAACTCTTTCATATTTAACTTTATTTTTATACATATAAGTCAAATCCTTTCTCCCCATTAAAATCTATGTGCATCATTCTCAACATTTAAAGACCAGTTAACAGCTGATGTCTTGGGACCATCTTGAAAGAACATTGAAAGTAAGTGATTCATTGTAATGGACCCATTTTAGCCTAAAAATTGACATGTTGAAGCCATTGTCTGGCTCTCTAAATAACATTTTTGTTATATTTAACCCCTTCACCCCCAAGGGTGGTTTGCACGTTAATGACCGGGACAATTTTTACAATTCTGACCACTGTCTCTTTATGAGGTTATAACTCCGGAACGCTTCAACGGATCTTCGCGATTCTGAGATTGTTTTCTCGTGACATATTGTACTTCATGTTAGTGGTAAAATTTCTTCCATATAACTTGCGTTTATTTTTGAAAAAAACGCAAATATGGCGAAAATTTTGAAAATTTAGCAATTTTCAAACTTTGAATTTTTATTCCCTTAAAACAGAGAAATATGTCACACAAAATAGTTAAGAAATAACATTTCCCACATGTCTACTTTACATCAGCACAATTTTGGAATCAAAATTTTTTTTTGTTAGGAAGTTATAAGGGTTAAAAGTTGACCAGCGATTTCTCATTTTTACAACAAAATTTACAAAGCCATTTTTTTTAGGGACCACCTCACATTTGAAGTCACTTTGAGGGGTCTATATGGCAGAAAATACCCAAAAGTGACACCATTCTAAAAACTGCACCCCTCAAGGTACTCAAAACCACATTCAAGAAGTTTATTAACCCTTCAGGTGCTTCACAGGAACTAAAGCAACGTGGAAGGAAAAAATGAATATTTAACTTTTTAGCCACAAAAATGATCTTTTACAAACTTTTTTTTTATTTTCACAAGGGTAAAAGGAGAAAATGGACAGATAAGGTTGTTATGCAATTTCTCCTGAGTACGCCAATACCCCATATGTGGGGGAAAACCACTGTTTGGGCACACGGCAGAGCTCGTAAGGGAAGGAGCACCGTTTGACTTTTTCAAACTAAAATTGGCTGGAGTTGAGATTGGACGCCATGTCGCGCTTGGAGAACCTCTGATGCGCCTAAACAGTGGAAACCCCCACAAGTGACACCATTTTGGAAACTAGACCCCCTAAGGTACTTATCTAGATCTGTTGTGAGCACTTTGAACCCCCAAGTGTTTCACAAAAGTTTATAATGCCTGGGTGTGAAAAAAAAAAAAAAAATTTTCCACAAAAATGATTTTTTAGTCCTAAATTTTTGAATTTTCCCAAGGAAATTGGACCCCAAAAGTTGTTGTCCAATTTGTCCTGAGTACGCTGATACCCCATATGTGGGGGTGGAAAACTGTTTGGGCGCACGGCAGGGCTTGGAAAGGAAGTAGTAACGTTTTGGAATGCAGACGTTGATGGGGGTCATGTTCCGTTTGCAGTGCCCCAGATGAGCCTAAACAGTGGAAATCCCCCACAAGTGACCCCATTTTGGAAACTAGACCCCCTAAGGAACTTATCTAGATCTTTGGTGAGCACTTTGAACCCCCAAGTGCTTCACACAAGTTTATAATGCCCGGGCATGAAAATAAAAAATCCTATTTTTTTCCCACAAAAATTATCTTTTAGTCACTAATTTTTTATTTTCCCAAGGGTATCAGGAGAAATTGGACCACATAAGTTGTTGTCCAATTTGTCCTGAGTACGCTGATGCCCCATATGTGGGGGGGAACCACTGTTTGGGCGCACGGCAGAGCTCGGAAGGGAAGGAGCACCATTTGACTTTTTCCAACCAAAATTGGCTGGAATTGAGATTGGATGCCATGTTGCATTTGGAGAGCCCCTGATGTGCCTAAACAGTGGAAACCCCCCACAAATGACCCCATTTGGGAAACTAGACCCCCTAAGGAACTTATCTAGATCTTTGGTGAGCAATTTGAACCCTCAAGTGCTTCACACAAGTTATAACGTAGAGCCGTAAAATTTAAAAATCATATTTTTTCCACAAAAATGATCTTTTCACCCGAATTTTTATTTTTCCAAGGGTAACAAGACTCCAAAAGTTATTGTGCAATTTGTCCTGAGTACACTGATACCCCATATGTGGGGGTATACCACTGTTTGGGTGCATGGCAGAGTTTGGAAGGGAAGGAGCGCCGTCTCACTTTTTCAACGCAGAATTGGCTGGACGCCATGTCGTGTTTGGAGAGCTCCTGATCTGCCTAAACAGTGGAAACCCCCACAAATGACACCATTTTGGAAACTAGACCCCTCAAGGAACTTATCTAGATGTGTGGTGAGAACTTTGAACCCCCAGGTGTTTCACTAAAGTTTATAACGTACAGCCTTAAAATAAAAAATCCTTTTTTTTTTTTACAAAAATGATTTTTTCGCCCCCAATATTTTATTTTCACAAGGGTAACAGAAGAAATTGGAACCCAAAAGTTGTTGTCCAATTTGTCCTGAGTACGCTGATACCCAATATGTAGGAGAAAACTACTGTATGGGTGCACGTCAGGGCTCGGAAGGGAAGTAGTGACGTTTTGGATTGCAGACTTTGATGGAATGGTCTGGGGGCGTCATGTCGCATTTGGAGAGCCCCTGATACGCCTAAACAGTGGAAACCCCCACAAGTGACCCCATTTTGGAAAATAGACCCCACAAGGAACTTATCTAGATGTGTGGTGAGCACTTTGAACCCCGAAGTGCTTCACAGAAGTTTATAACGCACAGCCGTAAAAATAAAAAATCCTTTTTTTTTTTACAAAAATGATTTTTTCGCCCCCAATATTTTATTTTCACAAGGGTAACAGGAGAAATTGGACCCCAAAAGTTGTTGTCCAATTTGTCCTGAGTACGCTGATACCCAATATGTGGGAGAAAACTACTGTATGGGCGCATGTCAGGGCTCGGAAAGGGAAGTAGTGACGTTTTGGATTGCAGACTTTGATGGAATGGTCTGGGGGCGTCATGTCGCATTTGGAGAGCCCCTGATGCGCCTAAACAGTGGAAACCCCCACAAGTGACCCCATTTTGGAAAATAGACCCCACTAGGAACTTACCTAGATGTGTGGTGAGCACTTTGAACCCCGAAGTGCTTCACAGAAGTTTATAACGCACAGCCGTAAAAATAAAAAATCCTTTTTTTTTTTTAAAAAATGATTTTTTCGCCCCCAATATTTTATTTTCACAAGGGTAACAGGAGAAATTGGACCCCAAAAGTTGTTGTCCAATTTGTCCTGAGTACGCTGATACCCAATATGTGGGAGAAAACTACTGTATGGGCGCATGTCAGGGCTCGGAAAGGGAAGTAGTGACGTTTTGGATTGCAGACTTTGATGGAATGGTCTGGGGGCGTCATGTCGCATTTGGAGAGCCCCTGATGCGCCTAAACAGTGGAAATCCCCAACAAGTGACCCCATTTTGGAAAATAGACCCCACAAGGAACTTATTTAGATGTGTGGTGAGCGCTATGAAGCCCCAAGTGCTTCACAGAAGTTTATAATGTACAGCCGTAAAAACAAAAAAATCTTATTTTTTTTACAAAAATAATATTTTCGCCCCCAGTTTTTTATTTTCCCAAGGGTAACAGAAGAAATAGGACAAATTTCACAATAACTCTTGGGGTCCAGAGTACGCTGATACCCCATATGTGGGGATAAACTACTGTTTGGACGCATGGCAGAGCTCAGAAGTGAAGGAACACCGTTTGACTTTTTCAAAGCAGAATTGGCTGGAATGGAGATCAGACGCCATGTCACATTTGGAGAGCCCCTGATGTGCCTAAACAGCGGAAACCCCCAATTCTAACTCCAACCCTAACCCCAACACACCCCTAACCCTAGTCCCAACCCTAATCCCAACCCTAACCCTAATCCAAACTCTAACCCTAATCCTAACTTTAGCGCCAACCTAACCCTAACTTTAGCCGAAACCCTAACCCTAACCCTAATGGGAAAATGGAAATAAATACATTTTTTTTATTTTATTATTTTTCCCTAACTAAGGGGGTGATAAAGGGGGGTTTGATTTACTATTTATAGCGGTTTTTATGATTGGCAGCTGTCACGCTAAAAGACGCTTTTTATTGCAAAAAGTAGTTTTTTGCATCGCCACATTTTGAGAGCTATAATTTTTGCATATTTTGGCCCACAGAGTCATATGAGGTCTTATTTTTTGCGGTACGAGTTGACGTTTTTATTTGTACCATTTTTGAGCACGTGACATTTTTTGATCGCTTTTTATTTCGATTTTTGGGAGGTTAGAATGAACAAAAATCAGCAATTCATGAATTTCTTTTGGGTGAGGCGTTTTTATTGTTCCGCGTGTGGTAAAATTGATAAAGCAGTTTTATTCTTCGGGTCAGTACGATTATGGCGATACCTCATTTATATCATTTTTTATGTTTTCGCGCTTTTATAGAATAAAAACAATTTTATATAAAAAATAATTATTTTTGCATCGCTTTATTCTGCGAGCTATAACTTTTTTATTTTTTTGCTGATGATGCTGTGTGACGGCTCGTTTTTTGCGGGACAAGATGACGTTTTCAGCGGTACCATGTTTATTTATATCCGTCTTTTTGATCGCGTGTTATTCCACTTTTTGTTCAGCGGTATGATGATAAAGCACTGATTTTTTGCTTCGTTTTTATTTTTTATTTTTTAAGGGGTTCACAAAAGGGGTTAACTAGTGGGACATTTTTATAGGGGGGGTCGTTACGGACGCGGCGATACCATATATGTGTACTTTTATTGTTTTATTTTTTTTATTTACAATAAGTAATGAATTTATTGGGGAATATTTTTTTTTTTTTTTTTTTTTTTTTGGATTTTTTTTTACACATGTTTATTTTTACTTTTTTTACTTTTTTACTTTGTCCCAGGGTGGGACATCACTGTATTTCATCAGATCGCTGGTGTGACAGTGTGCACAGCACTCTGTCACACCAGCGATCGCTCAGGCAGTGCAGCAGGCTTCTCAGTGCCTGCTCTCGGCAGGCACTGAGGAAGCCGCCTCCCTCCAGGACCCCAGCGCCATCTTGGATCCGGGTCCTGGGAGGGAGGAAGCCCTCAGAACAGCGCGATCACATCGCGCTGCTCTGAGGGTCTCAGGGGGGCGCGCAGGGAGCCCCCACACTGCGCGATCCTCCCCTGTGCCCCCAGTACACCGCGATCATGTTTGATCGCGGTGTGCAAGGGGTTAATGTGCCGGGAGCGGTCCGTGACCGCTCCTGACACACAGTCACGGGTGTCAGCTGTGATAATCAGCTGACACCCGGCGGCGATTAGCTGCGCTCCCTTGGGGAGCGCAGCTAATCGCCTATGACGTACTATCCCGTCCATGGTCAGAATGGCACGGGTTTTATGGACGGGATAGTACGTCTAATGTCAGAGAGGGGTTAAATTATAAGCATGCATTAAGTGCGATAAAATCAACCAAAGATCCAATAATAACTTGTGTTATAAAATTATCATGAAACCAATTACTGCCACTCCAAACTCTACAACAGGGGTCTCAAACTCAATTTACCCGGGGGCCGCTGGAGGTAGAATCTGGGTGAGGCTGGGGCGCATCAGGTTTTCCACAAGAAAAGCTCTTACAAAAACATTCCAATGTTATCAAATGTCCCAATGGGGACAGTGTCGATGATGTATGTATAGTGCTGTGGAGTTAATAGCTCAATATCAATGAATAAATATTATCCTTAATATTATGTTACAATACCAGGATCTGAGGATTTTCTGTTTCGAGGTCAAGAGCTCTCTGATGTGATGTTGCTGCCTGTCTCGCTGTCTTCCTCTTTTGACACTGCAGTGTGGTGGACAAGTAAACATTAACTGGTTAACAGCAAGAAGTCATTCCCCCCAGCGCTCATTCCCCCCAGCGCTCATCCTCCCCAGCGCTCATTCCCCCCAGCGCTCATCCTCCCCAGCGCTCATCCTCCCCAGCGCTCATCCTCCCCCAGCGCTCATTCTCCCCCAGAGCTCATCCTCCCCCAGTGCCTATCCTTCCCCAGCGCTCATCCTCCCCAGCGCTCATTCTCCCCCAGAGCTCATCCTCCCCAGTGCCCATCCTCCCCCAGCGCTCATCCTCCCCAGCGCTCATCCTCCCCAGCGCTCATTCTTCCCCAGCACTTATTCCCCCCAGTGCTTATTCTCCCCCAGAGCTCATTCTCCTCAGCGTTCATCCTCCCCCAGCGCTCATCCTCCCCAGCGCTCATCCTCCCCAGCGTTCATCCTCCCCAGCGCTCATTCTCCCCCAGCGTTCATCCTCCCCAGTGTTCACCCTCCCCAGCGCTCATTCCCCCATTGCTTTTTCCCCATCACTCCCATCATTGCTTTTTCCCCATCACTCCCATCATTGCTTTTCCCTCATCACTCCCATCATTGCTTTTCCCTCATCACTCCCATCATTGCTTTTCCCCATCACTCCCATCATTGCTTTTGCCCATTGCTTTTCCCCATTACTCCCATCATTGCTTTTCCCATCACTGTTTTCCCCATTGCTTTTCCCCATTACTGCCATCATTGCTTTTCCCCATTACTCCCACCATTGCTTTTCCCCATTACTGCCATCATTGCTTTTCCCCATTGCTTTTCCCCATTACTGCCATCATTGCTTTTCCCCATCACTCTCCTACACACACACACACATACACCACCTCTCACCTGTCCACACACACACACAAACACCACCTCTCACCTGTCCACACACACACATACACCACCTCTCACCTGTCCACACACACACACACCACCTCTCACCTGTCCGCAGCATCAACGCCGGTGCCCGCGCTTCCTCACTCTGACAGAGCAGGCCGCTGAATGATGACGTCATTCAGCGGCGCTGCTCTCTGTGTCAGAGACAGGAAGCGCGGGCAGCGGCAGCAGCAGGAGATGAGGTGAGTATGCCCGGCGCCGGCATCTCTCTGTGGTACCGCTCATTAAGCTCATGAATATGGGCGGCACGCCTATGAGAGGAGTGGCGTCCATATTCATTACCTTAATGACCGGTACTACCAGTGACTGGGATTTCACATGCGGTGTTTCTCGCATGTGAGATCCCAGCCGAGGGCCGCAAAGTATATACCGAGGGCCCATGAGGTGGGGACCGCAAACTTGTGTCCCGAGGGCCGCAGTTGGCCCGCGGGCCGCGAGTTTGAGACCCCTGCTCTACAACCAGAGAGTAAGTGAACAGAAAAACACAAGGACCAATAAATAATGAAATAATTGCAATTTTTATTATGCACTAATTATAAGGATTAAAAAATCAGCAATTGCTTACAATATCATAAAAGAAGCAAATCAAGCAGGGACATTATTATACACAAACTAGTAATAATTTACCACTTTATATATCTATAAGGTGCTATATAATAAGCTTCCCATATGATGAAAAGTAGCACACTACTACTTATACTACCTTCTTTGACTCCAAAACAAGTGTCCCAATTATCATGCCATTAAATTGCTACATCAGCCAGCTTAATTCAAAGAGGAATGAACACCTATATTGTATCATCTCTACTAGGTCAAATTAGCATCTGACAAGGTGACAAAAAGGCACTGCTGAAGTAATGAGGAAACAACAGTGGATGTCTTGAAAAAAGACTTACATAAATGTGCGATGTCCGAGCATTTGTTTCTCTATCCCGATGCGCGTTTCGTCCACACTTCTTCAGGTGGCGCCCCTGGCTGAGATGCAGTACCTCTGTGGTGACTGAACCCTCAGGGGCGCCACATACACCCCATGTTAAACACAGCACGTCCACGGGCTGAAACAGAGTAAGCAGTTATTACAGAAACTTGCAAAACTTTTCAGATATGCACATCAATATAAAACAATTTAAAATGCAAATTCCCTTTATGGGAGGCACTCTTTCTTAAAAGTTGCATAAATAACAGGTAAACAACAGGAGTAAGACTAATACTGGCCTTATTAAATAAAACATTTTTTGACATTTATTAAATGTTACTACTGGTAAACTTTTCTTTAATTTTTACTATAAAAGTGCTATCAAAATTTTCTTCAAAAATATTCACATTAACTTATTCAACTCCAAGTGCTATTAGACATTTTCAGATCAAGTGCAATCAAACATTTTTATTCAAATTCAACAAAATTCTCTTTTCTCTCTTAGTGCAACATGAGGGACCCACAAACCTTCCACATAGGCCTTAGGCGTGTTACAAGGCAACAACTGGTCTCCACTTTGGACCATTTCTTCGGCCACGCCAAACGGGTTTTTGTTCTGAGGTCAGTTGTGCAGTGTTATAGAGTGTCAGCGCACCATACAGGCTTCAAGTAAAACCAAGAAGAAGCACCTTAAGAAGTGCTAAACTATTTACAAAAAGTTTGGATCAAACATTGTTCATGATCTCACAGTTCTATGATCAGAAAACAAGTGAGCTTGTGCAGGAACCCTATCGGGTAGAAACTTTAAAGAACTATATACAGTTACTTTTCACATCTGTTCAATTTTTCTTGAAGACAGCACCTGGTGCCGATTGTTCCTCCTCCTGAGGAAATTCGTAGATAGTGGCCCCTCCTGCAACTACCATCAAACGGTGTCTCATATTGGCATGCACTGTCAAATCACGTCCTGCCACAGGTGTCTCCGTAGCGATGCTCTGTACCGAAACAAGTCTAGATGGGGAGGGGTGGTTCTAGCCTGACCTGGTCGGGCGGTTTTTGGAGGTTTTCCACTGGCAGCTCCCTGCTCAGTGGCGGCGGAATTGTACTTTTGCACATTCAAAGCGTAATCCCCCGCCAAAGCTCAGCCAATGAGCGTCTCGGGATTCAAATCCCCCGCCAAAGCCACGCGGCACCGCTCATTGGCGGCTCAGCCAATGAGCAGCTCGGGATTCAAATCCTCCTCCCCGCCGGCTGGGCCAATGAGTGGTGCCACACGGGATTTAAATTCCCCGCCAAGCCGCGCAGCCAACGGCGGCTCAGCCAATGAGCGGTGCCGCTCGGCTTTGGTGGGGGATTGGAGGGTATGTGCACACGTTGCAGATTTGACTGCTGAATTTTCTGCACAAAAACAGGACCTCTTGGCAGAAAACGCAGATGCTTTTCTGATGCGTTTTTTCATGCGGATTTGTATGCGTTTTTGTAAGCTAAATAAAGATAGATGATAGATACATAGATAGATAGATAGATAGATAGATAGATAGATAGATAGATAGATAGATAGATAGATAGAAAGATGGATAATAGATAAATAGATAATAGATAAATATTAGATAGATAGAAAGATAATAGATAGATAATAGGTAGACAGATAGATAATAGCTAGATAGATAGATAGATAGATAGATAGATAGATAGATAGATAGATAGAAGATAGACAGAAAGATAGATAGATAGATAGATAGATAGATAGATAGATAGATAGATAGATAATAGATAGATAGATAGATAGATAATAGATAGATAGATAGATAGATAGATAGATAGATAGATAGATAGATAATAGATAGATAGACAGATAGATAGATAGATAGATAGATAGATAATATACAGACAGATAGAAGATAGATAGATAGATAGATAGATAGATAGATAGATAGATAGATAGATAGATAGATAGATAATAGAAAGATAGATAGATAGATAGATAATAGATAGATAGAAAGATAAATAGATAGATAATAGATAGATAATTGATAGATAGATAGATAGATAGATAGATAGATAGATAGATAGATAGATAGATAGATAATAGATAGATAGATAATAGAAAGATAGATAATAGATAGATAGATAATAAATAGATAGATATATAATAGATAGATAGATAGATGGCAGATAGATAGACAGATAGATAATAGATAGACAGATAGAAGATAGATAGACATATAGATAGATATTACATAGATAATAGATAGATAGATATTACATAGATAATAGATAGATAGAATGGTACATAAATAGTTAAAGATACACGCGCACACACACACACACAAAATCTTCACGCAATAGCGTTAATTTAAAAAAAAATGGGAAAAAAATGGCGTGGGCTCCCGTGCAATTTTCTGCGCCAGAGGGGGAAAGCCGACGGCTCGGGCCAATATTTCTAGCCTGGGAAGGGGTTAATACCCATGGAGCTTCCCATGCTATGAATATCAGCCAGCAGCTAGCCTTTACTGGCTATTAAAATAGGGGGATCCCAAAAAAACTGACGTGGGGTCCCCCAGTAATTTATTGTCAGAAAGGTTATGCAGACAGCTGCGGGCTGATATTCATAGCCTAGGAAGGGGCCATGGATATTGGCGCACCCCCTGGCTAAAAATACCAGCACCCAGCCGCCCCAGAATTGGCGCATGTGTACGATGCGCCAATTCCGGCACATAGCCCCTCTCTTCCCACTCCCCTGTAGCTGTGGGATATGGGGTAATAAGGGGTTAATATCACCTTGCTATTGTAAGGTGACATTAAGCCCGTTTAATAATGGAGAGGCGTCAATAAGACGCCTATCCATTATTAATCTTATATTAATAATGGGTTAATAAAAACACACGCATAAGAGTAGAGTATTTTAATGAAATAAAACACAGCACGGTTTTCATATCTTTATTACACACTCAGATCCAAGCGACGCCCTCGTTCTCCTGTAATAAAAAGTAAAAAAATAAAACAACTGTATACTCCCTGTCTGAAGCAGTCCAATTAATAACGAATGTCCCACGACGGTCTTCCCTATAGAACAGTGACATCAGGTGATGCCACTGCTCTGTAGGGCCTCCCAGTGATGCACTGACAGGAGACAATGGCTCCTGCAGTGCATCACTGAGGTTACCAGAGTTCATTCTCTCACTTTATGGCAATGCTGCATGGGAATTTTCTCACCCAACATTGCCGGTGAGAGAATGAACTGTAGTGACATAATTCTCTCCCAGCGTCTGAGCGATACACAGGAGTGTATTGCAGGTGCAGTGTAGAGCGCTGACATCACCTGATGTCAGCGTTCTATACCGGAGATCGTCGTGGGACACCTGTTAATCACTGGTCTACGACGGACAGGTGATGTATAGGTTGCTTTATTATTTTATCTTTATTACAGGAGACGATGGCATCGGGGGATTAGGTGATTGGTGAGTATGTACTCTATGTTATGTGTTGTATGTTATATGTATGCTCTGTATGTTATTGTTATGTGTATTATTATTATTCATTTATATAGCGCCATTTATTCCATGGCGCTTTACATGTGTAAAGGGGAAATATAGACAAGTACAATAGACATGTGTAAGACAAGGGGCATACAAGTACAGAAGGAGAGAGGACCCTGCCCGAGAGGGCTCACAGTCTACAGGGATGGGTGAGGATACACTAGGAGAGGGTAGAGCTGGTTGGGCGGTGGATCAGTAGACTGAGGATCATTGCAGGCTGTAGGCTTGTTGGAACAGGTGGGTCTTCAGGTTCTTCTTGAAGGTTTCCTGTTGTGAATGGGTTTGAGATGAGTTCTGAGCAGAGGCTCCCTCTGGTGGTTACAAGCGGTACTAGTGAGGATTGTGAGGACTGGGAATCAGGTGTTACTGATTGGTCTTATATAAGGGAGTCATTTTCCCATCAGGGTTGCCGGTGATCAATTGTTCTGGTCTGAATCCTTCTTTCCAGTTTCCCTTGTAGCCTGCTGTGTCGTGTCTGCATCTCCTGCTAACAGATAAGACAATTTCTTATTTTGTGTTTTTGCTATATTTTTGCATTTTTACCTGCACTCCTCAGCTACCAAATCATAACAGTATCACCGGCCATAAAAATTGTATGGTACTCACAGAAGGGAAATTTTGAAGGAAGAAAAGTTGTCAGAGATATTTTTCTGTTTGTTGCATTTTTTTTTTCCCTCTGTATCTCTGGGTGCTGGGGAGGATCTTTTCTCCCAATGGAGTTTGCACAGTTGTCTGGCCGTGTGGATCAGCTTGCCACTGAGGTTCAGAGTATTGCTGCATATCTTGCTAGGTTGCCTGTTGTGGAACCTAGGATCCCCATGCCAGATTTGTTTTTAGGGGATCGAGCTAAGTTTCAGAATTTCAAAAATAATTGTAAATTGTTTCTTGCCTTAAAATCTAAGTCCTCAGGGAACGCAGCGCAGCAGGTTCAAATTGTCATCTCTCTCCTGCGCGGCGATCCTCAGGATTGGGCTTTTTCCCTGACACCTGGGGATCCTGTTTTGAGTGATGTTGATGCGTTTTTTCAGGCTTTGGGGTTATTGTACGATGAGCCTAATGTCACTGATCAAGCTGAAAAAACTTTGTTGGCATTAAATCAGGGGCTTGATGACGCTGAGTTATACTGTCAGAGATTCCGTAGGTGGGCAGTTCTGACCAAATGGAATGACGACGCTTTGGCGGCCCTTTTCCGGAAGGTCTGTCGGATAATGTAAAGGATGTTATGGTGGGATTCCCTGTCCCCTCTGGTCTCAATGATTCTATGTCATTAGCGATTCAAATTGACAGACGTTTGCGTGAGCGGAGAAGTATGCGTGGAGTGGTGTTGCCTTGTGAGCCAGCTGCTGAGCCCATGCAGTGTGATGGAGTGGTGTCTGGGGCACAGCGTCATGAGTTTCGAAAGCGCAATGGGTTATGTTTCTACTGTGGTGATGCCTCTCATGCTATTTCAGTCTGCCCTAAGCGGGGAAGACGTTTTGCACGCTCAGTTGTCTTGGGTAGTGTTCAGACTAAGTTTTTATTAACTGTCACTCTGATATGCTCTCTGTCCTCATTTTCTGCTCAGGCTTTCGTTGATTCTGGAGCAGCTATTAACCTGATGGATTATGATTTTGCTAAACGTTGTGGGTTTCCCTTGATACCCCTACAGAAGTCTATTCCTTTACTGGGGATCGATTCTACCCCTTTGGCTGAGAATAAACCCCAGTTTTCTACTCAGGTGATAATGAGGGTTGAACCTGATCACCAGGAGTGCTGCAAATTTTTGGTTCTATATAATCTGCATGACATCATAGTGCTGGGTTTCCCTTGGTTACAGTCTCATAATCCTGTTTTGGATTGGAAATCTGTGTCTGTAACCAGTTGGGGCTGCCAATGTGTTAATACCAACACTCCTGTTTTTTCTGCCTCCCCCCAGGCTCAGGATGTTCCTGACTTTTTGTTTGATTTTTCTGATGTGTTTAGCGAAAGTAAATCTGCATCCTTACCTCCCCATAGGAGCTATGACTGCGCTATTGAATTAGTGCCAGGTAGTAAATTCCCTAAAGGTCGCCTTTTTAACTTGTCTGTACCTGAACATGACGCTATGCGGTCTTATGTCAAGGAATCATTGGAGAAGGGTCATATCAGACCATCCTCTTCACCCTTAGGTGCCGGTTTTTTCTTTGTGGCCAAAAAAGATGGTTCATTGAGGCCGTGTATTGATTATCGTCTCTTGAACAATATTACTGTGAAATATCAATACCCATTACCCTTGATTTCTGACCTGTTTTCCAGGGTGAAAAACGCTACTTGGTTTACCAAGCTTGACCTCAGGGGGGCGTATAACCTTATTCGCATTAAGCACGGGGATGAATGGAAGATGGCATTTAACACCCCTGAAGGGCATTTTGAGTACCTTGTGATGCCCTTTGGGCTCACTAATGCTCCTTCCGTCTTCCAGTCCTTCATGAATGACATTTTCAGGGATTTTGTGGACAAGTTTCTGATTGTTTATTTGGATGATATCTTGATTTTTTCTAATGACTGGGACTCTCATGTGAAACATGTTCGAACTGTATTCCAGATTTTGAGAGAGAATGCTCTGTATGTGAAGGGATCAAAGTGTCTTTTTGGCGTACAGAAGATCTCATTTCTGGGATTCATTTTGTCCCCATCTGTTATTGAAATGGACCCGGTCAAGGTTCAGGCCATCTGTGATTGGGTCCAACCTACTTCATTAAAGGCTCTTCAGAGATTTTTGGGTTTTGCCAATTTTTATCGTAAATTTATTGGTAATTTCTCGGTTATTGTTAAACCATTAACTGATTTGACCAGAAAGGGTTCTGATGTGGTGAATTGGCCTCCTGAGGCAGTCTCTGCATTTCAGGAACTTAAGCAGAGATTCACTTCTGCTCCTGTTCTACGGCAGCCTGATGTTTCTCTGCCATTTCAGGTGGAGGTTGATGCCTCTGAAATTGGGGCAGGTGCCGTTTTGTCCCAAAAAGATCCAGAGACCTCTAAAAGTAACCCTTGTGCCTTTTTCTATCGAAAATTTTTCCCTACTGAACGTAATTATGACGTGGGTAATCGGGAGTTATTGGCCATGAAGTGGGCTTTTGAAGAGTGGAGACATTGGCTGGAGGGAGCCAAACATCAGGTGGTGGTTCTTACGGACCATAAGAATCTGGTCTATCTGGAATTTGCCAAGCGACTCAATCCTAGACAGGCCAGGTGGGCCTTGTTTTTCACACGTTTTAATTTTGTGGTTTCCTTTCTTCCTGGCACTAAGAATGTTAAGGCGGATGCCCTCTCGAGGAGTTTCCTTGCGGACTCTCCTGAGCTATCTGATCCCTCTGTTATTTTGAAGGAGGGTGTAGTTCTTTCCGCCATCTCGCCCAATTTGAGACTTGCTCTGGAGGGGTGTCAGGAGGATAGGCCCGAGCGCTGCCCTGTTGGAAAATTGTTTGTCCCGAACCAATGGAAAAAGAGTGTGATGTCTGAGATTCATTGTTCCGCATTGGCTGGGCATCCCGGAATTTTTGGTACCAGAGACTTGGTTAGTCGGTCCTTTTGGTGGTCTACCTTGTCTCGCGATGTCAGGGAATTTGTGCAGTCCTGCGGGACTTGCTCTCGCTCCAAGCCTTGCTCTCGCTCTAGTGGTTTGTTGATGCCATTGCCTGTGCCCAAGAGACCATGGACCCATATCTCTATGGATTTCATTTCCGATCTTCCTGTTTCTCAGAGAATGACCACCATCTGGGTAATTTGTGATAGGTTTTCCAAAATGATACATCTTGTGCCATTACCTAAGTTGCCTTCCTCCTCTGAATTGGTGCCGTTGTTCCTTCAGCACGTGGTTCGTTTACACGGCATTCCTGAGAACATTGTGTCTGACAGAGGAGTCCAGTTTGTTTCCAGATTTTGTAGGACTTTTTGTTCTAAACTGGGTGTTCAATTGTCTTTCTCCTCGGCATTTCATCCTCAGACCAATGGTCAAACTGAGAGAACAAACCAGACATTGGAGACTTATCTAAGATGCTTTGTGTCTGCTGATCAGGATGACTGGGTCTCTTTTTTGCCTTTGGCTGAGTTTGCTCTTAATAATAGGGCTAGCTCTGCCACTTTGATGTCTCCGTTTTTCTGTAATTCTGGGTTTCACCCTCGATTTTCTTCAGGACAGACGGAGGCTTCTGTCTGTCCAGGTGTTGACTCTGTTGTTGAGCATATGCAGCAGATTTGGGACCAGGTAGTGGAGAGGTTGTCCCTCTCTCAGGAGAAGGCCCAGCGGTTTGCTAACCGGCATAGGACTGATGGTCCTCGGTTTAAAGTGGGGACTTGGTCTGGTTGTCCTCAAGGAATATTCCTATGAGAGTAGCATCTCCTAAATTTAAGCCTAGGTTCATTGGACCTTATAAGATCATGGAGATTATTAATCCTGTTTCTTTTCGTTTGCTGCTTCCAGGGACATTTAAGATCCATAACGTGTTCCACAAGTCCTTGTTGAAGAGGTTTGTTGAGCCAGTGGTTCCTGCTGCTGTGCCTCCTGACCCTGTTTTGGTTGAGGGCAATCTGGAGTATGTGGTTGAGAAAATATTGGATTCTCGTTTTTCTAGACGAAGACTCCAGTATTTGGTTAAATGGAGAGGTTATGGTCAGGAAGACAATTCTTGGTGTTTGCTTCGGACATCCATTGTCAAGATCCCGTCTGGGTTGGAGCCGATGTTACTGCAAACACTAGGGGAAGCAGAGGCAGGTATGCGTAGTCAGAAGGCAGGCCGAGGTCGGTTCACAGGAGAGCAGTGTTTGTAGCAATGGATCAGGCGGATAACGTAGTCAGGTGGCAGCCGGAGGTCGGTACACAGGAAAGGCAGTTTAGGTAACAGAGGAGCAGGCAGATTACGTAGTCAGGTGGCAGCCGGAGGTCGGTACACAGGAAAGCAGTGTTTGTAGCAATGGATCAGGCGGAGAGCGTAGTCAGAAGGCAGGCCGAGGTCGGTTCACAGGAGAGCAGTGTTTGTAGCAATGGATCAGCAGGAAACGCTTGACTAAAGGCTTGGAGCTCAATAATCTCGCAATGACACACCCACAGGGCCAGGTTTATATAGGGTGTGTAATTGGCAATCAGAGGCCCAATCAAGAGAGCACTAGGTGTAGCCAATCAGGAAGAACAGTCAATGGTATCTGGGTTCAGCAAGGAACTTTGCAGCCAGCAGAATAGCTCAGATGGTAGAGCTGCTGGCCAGTAGACAAGAGGTACTGGGTTCGACTCCTGACAGTACTCCCCTCCTTCCAGGATGGCCTCTGGACATCTCAGGAGCTGGCTTATCCGGGTACCTCTGATGAAAGGCTTTTGTTAGTCTAGGAGCATGGACGTTGTCCCTTGGTTCCCATGAATTTTCCTCTGGTCCGTAACCCTTCCACTGCACCAGATACTGCAGTTTACCTCTGAATTTTCGGGAGTCCAGAATCTTATCCACAATGTATTCTTCTTCACCACGGATCCTTTCTGGTGGAGGAGGTGGCTGAATTCTTCCTGGAAACGGGTTTTCACAGAAGGGTTTGAGCAAGGATATGTGAAACACTGGATGAATCTTTAGATTGTTGGGAAGTTTTAAACGAAAAGCAACCTGGTTAATTTTTGCAGAAATTTGAAAAGGTCCAATGAATTTCTGACCCAATTTGGAGGATGGCACATGTGTCTTAAGGTTTTTAGTGGACAGCCAAACTTTGTCTCCAACCTGAAGAGCAGGGGGCACTCTCCGATGTTTATCTGCTGCTTCCTTATATACTTCCTGGGTCTTGAGTAATATCTCTGATAATTCCTTCTGGGATTCCTGTAATTTTGCAAGCCTGTCATTTACAGCAGGAATGGGAGTGTTCACTGGCAGATTAGGGATAAATACTGGATGTACTCCATAATTAGCAAAAAATGGGGTTTGAGATGTAGCGCTATGTATGGAGTTGTTGTAGGCAAACTCTGCTGTTGGTAAATAGTCCACCCAGTCATCCTGAAGATAGGAAATGAAGCAACGGAGGTATTGCTCCAAAGTCTGGTTCGTTCTCTCCGTCTGGCCATTGGACTGAGGATGGAAAGCGGTAGAAAGATTCACCGTGACTCCCAAGGCTGTACAGAAACTCTTCCAAAATTTTGACGTAAACTGAACGCCTCTGTCAGACACCACGCTGTCAGGAATTCCATGTAACCTGAATACCTCTTTGATTATCAGTTCTGCAGTTTTTTCAGCAGTAGGAATTCCTTCAGTTGGAATAAAGTGGGCCATTTTTGTGAGTCGGTCCACTATGACAAGGATGACGGTCATCTGTTTGGAAGGGGGTAGTTCCACAATAAAATCCATGGAAATAGATCCCCAAGGCCTGGATGGAACTGGAAGTGGTTGCAAGAGTCCTAGAGGAGACGATCGTGGGGTCTTGTTTCGTGCGCATGTTAAACAGGTTGAAACATATTTCCTCACGTCCTTCCTACAATTAGGCCACCAAAAGAAACGAAGTAGTAAGTCTTGTGTTTTTGCAACTCCAGGATGTCCTGCCAGTTTAGAATCATGGACACTTTTGAGGACTTCAAGGCGAGAAGATTCAGGTACATATATTTTGTGTTTCTGCATCCAAAACCCCTCTTTGAATGAAAGATCGACGTCTTCCGAAGGATGGTTAAGGAAAGAGTCCTCTTGATATCCATCTTTAATTCTATTACATAGTCCTCTAGAGTGCAATATTCCCAAAAAATTTTTAGGGCCTAGAATTGTATCGTCATTACTAGACCTCTCCTGAGGTTCCGAACACATCCTGTACAGGGCGTCAGCCTTGCCATTTCTTGAACCAGGCCGGTAAGAAATTATAAAATTGAATCTTGAGAAAAATAAGGCCCATCGTGCTTGTCTTGCAGACAATCTTTTTGCTGTACGGAGGAATTCAAGATTCTTGTGGTCCGTGAGGACAGTCACAGGGTGATTGGCACCTTCCAAAAGATGTCTCCATTCGGAGAAGGCAACTTTAATGGCTAACAGTTCTTTATTACCGATGTCGTAGTTCTTTTCTGCAGATGACATGGTGTGGGAAAGAAACGCACATGGGTGAAGTTGCATTTTGTCCCCAACTCGCTGAGACAGAATGGCTCCCACTGCAGAGTCCGAGGCGTCCACTTCGACAGTAAATGGCAATTCAGGATTTGGGTGTACTAACAATGGAGCAGACGTAAAAAGAGTTTTCAATTTGTCAAAAGCCTCCTGTGCCTCCGGAGACCAGAAAAATGCTTTGGTCTTTTTGTTAGTGTAGTAATTGGTAGAATGATCCGTGAAAAGTTCTTTATAAATTTTCGGTAAAAATTTGCAAATCCTATGAAACGCTGGACGTCTTTTAAATTTCTTGGAACAGGCCAGTCCACTACAGCATTGATTTTGCCGGGATCCATGCTCAGACCTTCTGGGGAGATGATATATCCCAGAAATTGGATACTGGTTTGTTCAAACTCACATTTTTCAAGTTTAATGTAAAGATGGTTCCCTGTAGTCGTTCCAAGACTAACTGGACGTGCCTGCGACGCTTTTCCAAGGTGTCTGAAAATATAAGAATGTCATCGAGATAAGCCACAACGAATTGGTCCAAGAAATCTCGAAATACATCATTAATAAAATGTTGAAAGGTGGCTGGGCATTGCTAAGACCAAAGGTCATAACCAGAGATTCAAAATGTCCATATCTCGTTCTGAAGGCTGTCTTCCACTCATCTCCTGGGCGAATCCGTATGAGGTTGTAAGCCCCTCTAAGATCCAGCTTCGTAAAGATTTTCGCAGAACGGAGTCTCTCAAATAGTTCAGGAATCAAGGGTAGCGGGTAGCGATTCTTGACAGTGATATTATTCATCTCTCTGTAGTCAATACATGGCCGCAGAGTGGAGTCTTTCTTTTCAACAAAGAACAGGGGTGCCCCAGCTGGAGATGTGGAAGGTCGAATAAAGCCTTTCTCTAAATTTTCATCCAGGAACTTTCTTAATACCTTCAATTCAGGTTCGGAAAGATTGTAAATCCGTCCAAATGGAATGGTTGCTCCTGGCAGCAATTCAATGGGACAGTCGTAAGGACGGTGAGGAGGTAATTGATCTGCTTTCTTCTTACTGCAGACATCAGAGAACTGCTGATATTGAGGTGGTAGTTTCTCTTCCTTCTCATGCGAAATCTCAGAGATTTGGACTTGTTGGAGAACAGGGGGTTCCTTATGACAATTATTCTTACAGTAGTCAGATGGAAAGGTGATGGTCCTTGATGCCCAGTTGATAGAAGGGTTATGGACTGAAAACCAGGGGATCCCTAGAATAACCGGAAATTTCGGAGATGAAATAAGGTGGAAACTGACAGCTTCATGATGATCCGGTTCGATACAAATCTCCAGTTCGATTGTCTCATGCGTGACAGGTCCAGAAGACAAGGGTGATCCATCCACAGTTTCCATTTCAATTGGTGTGGATTTGGTCCTACTGGAAATATTATTATCACGTGTAAATTTTAAGTCCATAAAATTTCCTCCTGCTCCCGAATCCAACAGGGCAGAGCATTGTATTTTTTGGGTGCCCATTACAACCTGAATGGGGATTACAAAATGAGATGATGTAGAATGTATTTTGTCTATTTCTGGCGTTACTGATGAGATAGTCTGCAAGATGGAATCCGACTGCTGAGAAAGGTCCATATTGCTGGCAGACCTGTTGTTGGTAAAGGCTATAGTCCTTTTGTTAGGACAGTTGATGGCATAGTGTCCAGGGTCCCCACAATAGAGGCAGAGATGTTCTGCACGTCGCCTCTCCTTCTCCTGTGCAGAGAGTGGTCTTCGGATGACGTCGATCTGCATCGGTTCAGACACGCCTTGCGTCTTTTCTTGGTGGTCCGATGCTGAAAATGAGAAGCCAGGGCTATTCCCAAGTGCTCGCAGTCTCTCCTTTCTCCTTTCAGTAAGTCTCTGGTCAATCCGGATACATAGTTGAATAAAGTCCTCCAACTGGTCAGGGGTCTCAACCCTGGCAAGCTCGTCTTTCACTGGTTCTGATAACCCTCGTCGAAATTGACTTCTCTGGGCCGCTGGATTCCAGGTGGTGTCGGCCACCCAGCGACGGAACTCCGATGTATATTCCGCAACAGAGCGACGTCCTTGGCGCAAATTATGTAATTTGGTTTCTGCTGTGGCACAGCGGTTTGGGTCATCAAAAACTTGATTCATAGCTGCGATGAAAGCTTCCAGGTCATTAAGGAGGGCATAGTCCTTTTCTACATAAGGTGAAGCCCAAGCAAGAGCTTCATCCGTCAGGAGATTTATCATGAAAAAAACTTTCTTCCTCTCAGTGGTAAAGGGAGCAGGTTGCATCTGGAAGTATATGCGGCATTGATTGAGGAATCCTCGGTACTGCTTGCGATCCCCACTGAACTTTGCAGGCAGCGGCAGCCGCGCGTTTGATTCGGACCCTGAATTGCGCACGTCCAGAAGTTGTTTTTGTAGCTCAATTACTTCCTGTTGTATCGCCGTGAAATCAGTTTGTAACTTGGCATATTTTCCTTGAGAGTCAGTACAAAAACTTTGAAGCTCCGTAACTTGCCGCCTCAGGGTGTTCACAGCGGACTCCATTTTGGCGCGAGATTATTCTGTCAAGATCCCGTCTGGGTTGGAGCCGATGTTACTGCAAACACTAGGGGAAGCAGAGGCAGGTAGCGTAGTCAGAAGGCAGGCCGAGGTCGGTTCACAGGAGAGCAGTGTTTGTAGCAATGGATCAGGCGGATAACGTAGTCAGGTGGCAGCCGGAGGTCGGTACACAGGAAAGGCAGTTAGGTAACAGAGGAGCAGGCAGATTACGTAGTCAGGTGGCAGCCGGAGGTCGGTACACAGGAAAGCAGTGTTTGTAGCAATGGATCAGGCGGAGAGCGTAGTCAGAAGGCAGGCCGAGGTCGGTTCACAGGAGAGCAGTGTTTGTAGCAATGGATCAGCAGGAAACGCTTGACTAAAGGCTTGGAGCTCAATAATCTCGCAATGACACACCCACAGGGCCAGGTTTATATAGGGTGTGTAATTGGCAATCAGAGGCCCAATCAAGAGAGCACTAGGTGTAGCCAATCAGGAAGAACAGTCAATGGTATCTGGGTTCAGCAAGGAACTTTGCAGCCAGCAGAATAGCTCAGATGGTAGAGCTGCTGGCCAGTAGACAAGAGGTACTGGGTTCGACTCCTGACATCCATGCTAGGAGACTTATCCGTGCGTATCATAGAACTCATCCTGACCGACCTGGTTGCTCAAATGAGGGTTCGGTGACCCCTCCTCAAGGGGGGGTACTGTTGTGAATGGGTTTGAGATGAGTTCTGAGCAGAGGCTCCCTCTGGTGGTTACAAGCGGTACTAGTGAGGATTGTGAGGACTGGGAATCAGGTGTTACTGATTGGTCTTATATAAGGGAGTCATTTTCCCATCAGGGTTGCCGGTGATCAATTGTTCTGGTCTGAATCCTTCTTTCCAGTTTCCCTTGTAGCCTGCTGTGTCGTGTCTGCATCTCCTGCTAACAGATAAGACAATTTCTTATTTTGTGTTTTTGCTATATTTTTGCATTTTTACCTGCACTCCTCAGCTACCAAATCATAACAGTTTCCGTTGTTGGTGAGAGTCTGATGTGTTGCGGCAGAGAGTTCCAGGGTTTGGGGGAAGCACGGGAGAAGTCTTGTATGCGGTTGTGGGAAGAACAGATGAAGGGGAGTAGATAAGATCTTGAGAGGATCGAAGGTTGCGTGTGGGTAGGTACCGGGAGACCATGTCACAGATGTATGGAGGAGATAGATTGTGGATGGCTTTGTATGTCATGGTTAGGGTTTTGAACTGGAGCCTCTGGGCAATAGGAAGCCAGTAAAGGACCTCGGGGAGGCTGGGGAATAGCGGGGAGATAGGTGGATTTGTCGGGCAGCAGAGTGTAGGATGGACTGGAGCGGTGCCAGAGTGCTAGAGGGGAGGCCAGAGAGTAGGAGGTTGCAGTAGTCAAAGCGGGAGATGATAAGGGCGTGTTGTATGCTATATGTATGTTATATGTCTGTTATGTGTTGTATGTTATATGTATGTTCTGTATGCTATGTGTTGTATGTTATATGTATGTTATGTGTTGTATGTTATATATATGTTCTGTATGTTATGTGTTGTATGTTATTTGTATGCTCTGTGTTATATGTATGTTCTGTGTTATATGTTGTATGTTCTGTATGTTGTGTATGTAAT
Source organism: Oophaga sylvatica (assembly GCA_033576555.1). Lineage (NCBI taxonomy): Eukaryota > Metazoa > Chordata > Amphibia > Anura > Dendrobatidae > Oophaga > Oophaga sylvatica. Next base: position 89,977 of record JARQOD010000489.1, read on the forward strand.
TTATGTGTTTTTTTTACATTCAACACATTAGCCGGATGATGGGACTACTACTGTCCCATCATTGGCTAATGTGTCACTCACTGACAGTGTAGCAGGCATAGCCAAATGGGACTTGTAGTCCCATCGGACGATGCCTGCATACACACACACACACACATACCAAAGCTGGGCGGCACCGCTCAGCCAATGGCGGGGGATTTGAATCCCGCGCCGCTCATTAGCTGAGTCGCCCGCCAGCTCTGCCAATGAGCGGTGCCGCACCGCTTTGATGGGTGATTTGAATCCCACGCCGCTCACTGGCTGTGCCCGCGGGCAGCTCAGCCAATGAGCGGTGCCGGCTCGGCTTTGGCTGGGGATTTGAATCCCGCGCCGCTCCTTGGCTGAGCCACCCATCGGCTCTAAAAATCTGCACTGTAGGTGTGTTTACTGTCCTCCAGTCCCTGCCGACTTTTTTTCCCCATTGACTTGCATTGGGGTCGGATTTTCGACACCGACCCGACCATTTCCGTTAGTCAGCCGACTTCGTTCAACCCGACGTTTGAGAAAGTCGGGTTTCATGAAACCCGACTGTTAGTGATCGAGTTCCCGCTACTGCACAAGGTGAATCTCGAACCAGTCCCGCTGCGGTCCCCATCCATCTCCGGCCGCAGTGGATCCTGCTCAGCGGAGACGTCGGTCCCAGCGTCTCGCTCAGTCTAATACTGTGCAGAGGCTTGTTGCTGCTTCTTCTGGTTCCTCTATCATAACCAGTGCTGGAGCAGGCAGTCTCCCATTGGAGATCAGGGGTCACATGCTCAGTTACAGCAGCGACTTCCATTGGTCCGCCAGGAAGGTCCTGAAACTGCTTGTGTTCTGGAACAGTTTCTCTTGGTCCTTTTCTGGAAGGTCCTGTAGATGCTACTATAAAAGGTGCGCATGACCGCTCAGCCATGCGCTAGTATTAATTGTTTTATGTGCTTTGCGCCAGAGTGATCATGCATGCATGTGGTTAGGGCTCGGCTGAAATAAGCCCCTAGAATACCAGCACCTCCGGTGAGGAGATTTGTATGCACGTGTTCAGGGCTTGGCTGAAATAGCCTCTAGATAACCGGCTACTCCGGTGAGGAGTTGCTTGTTTGCGTTGCTGACTGCATGACCACGGACTGTTATCCGCACAGCAGTTATCTGTGTACCCCTGTGGTGTTAACAGGACACAGTCTCTATCTCTGCGTCTCTACCTTAGCGACTCTGTGGTGTAACAGAGTTCGCTTATACCGCCATATAGTGCCACAGCATCTATGTTTGCGACTCTGTTAAGTAACAGAGTTCGTTTATACCGCCATCTTACTAGCAGCAGGCTCTGCCTGCACGGTGGACCCCGGGCTGCGGACGCACCCATTATTTATATTTACTTGGTGCGTTCCGCAAACCCTAACACCGACTCGACACGAAAAAAGGGAGAGTTGCTCATCTCTACAGGTAACTATTACTGTGCAGAATTATTACGCAAAGTAATAAAAACCAAATATATACCCATCTCACTTGTTTATTTTTACCAGGTAAACCAATATAACAACGCAAAATTTAGAAATAAACATTTCTGACATTCCAAAAAAACAAAAATCAGTGACCAATATAGCTACACTAGCTATGAACTCGTTCTGCGCCGGGTGGCAAGCATTTTTATTGGTATATGGTCTTCCATCCTGGTATGTGCTGCCCCCTCCTATCCTGGTATGCATGGCACCCCTCATCCCTATCCTGGTATATATGGTCCCCTCACCCCCACCCAATCCTGGTATGTATGGAACCCCATTCCTCATCCTGGTATGCATGGTTCCCCTCATCCCTATCCTGGTATGTATGGTACCCTCTCATCCCTATCGTAGGATGCATGGTACCCCCTCATCCTGCAATCCTGGTATACATGGCACCTCTTACCTCCCAATTGTGGTATGCATGGTCCCCTCATCCCCAATCCTGGTATGCATGGTACCCCTCATCCCCTAATCCTGGTATGCATAGCCCCTCACCCCCAATCCTGGTATGCATGGTTCTCTCACCCCCTATCCTGGTATACATGGTCCTCTCACCCCCTTATCCTGGTATGCATGATCTTCTCACCCCTTTTCTGGTAGGCATGGTCTCCTCACCCCCTTTTCTGGTACGCATGGTCCCCTCACCCCCTTATCCTGGTATGCAAAGTCCCCTCACCCCTCAATCCTGGTATGCATGCTACCCCTCACCCCCCTATCTCGATATGCATGGTTCCCTCACCCCCTATCCTGGTATGCATGCTATCTCTCCCCCCCCCATCCTGATATGTATGGTCCCCCTCATCCCTATTAAACTGCACACATACCAAAAAAAAACCATTTATACTCACCTTTCTTCCTTGTGCTCCAGCGCGGTCCCGTTCTGCCGGAGGCCGGGGGGGAGTGTGGTGCTGGAGTACGTGTATGCCCATACTATGTGCATGCTCATACCGCGCTGTCCGATGCCATATTGCTGAAGACAAACTGCAAATGTGTCTTCAGTAAAATGGCGCCGGATAGCGCTATGCACATGCTCGATTCTGATGCGCACTCCTGCCCCGGTCTCAGGCGAGAAGAGAAGAGCCATGACAACGCTCCTCCCGGTTAGGTAAGTATAGTGCCGGAGATCGCGGTATGCATCCAGTGTCTATGCGTACCGCGATCTCCGGAGCCATACACACTCCTCTTACCTGTAACCATTGGATGCTGTCTTCTGTCTGGAGCCAGACTGCGCAGGCGCGTCGCGCTTCTGCAGTCTATAAAGTCTTCGGATAGCGTGACGCTCCCAGCGTAATAGATGTGCTACTTCCATCCTGTGCCCCTATTGTGTAATGTGCTGCTCCCATCCTGCTCCTCCATTCTGTAATGTGCTGCTCTCGTCCTGCGGTCCCATCCTGGTATGTGCTGCCATCTTGTGCTGTGCTGCTTCCATAAAATAGAACCTGAGTCAGCGTGTTCGTATCTCACAATATCTGACATCATTTTGTTGAAGACACTGTGTCTAGGAATTTGCACGCACAGTGTCTTCACTAAAATGGCATCGTAGTACAGTATGCACGCGTTCTGACTCAGGCACCATACTGCACAGGCATCACCCATTTTGGCTTTGAACAGAAAGACACATTCACTGTAATATATAACATTTTTAATTTTATTAAACTATTAGCTAAAGAAAAAAATTATTGTTCAAAAACTTCTCTGTAAACAACATTTTTGGTGTAAACTGTGGTCTTCCTTTAAGTTGCCTTGTTGATCAGTAGCGAAAACTTTGACTTTGACTTGCTGGAAGGATTTTGTCCTTGAAAAGGCGACATAAAGTTGGCCATGACTGAAGGCTGGAGATGGCAAATATATGCCAACTGAATCTAGTGTTTGCCCTTGACTTTTGTTGATGGTTATAGCATAACCAAGTTTTAAGGGAAACTTTTCGTTTTAAAGTAAAAGGAAGCTCAGGATCGCTTGGTGCCAGAATAACTCTGGGAATGAATACCCTTGTACCTTTCCGGTGAGGATTTCACAGTCAATGACTGGTCATGTGCGATCCTGTGAAGTCACTTATGAACTAGCGCATGCGCAATAACATATTTGGCGGCCATCTTGATACCCTCGGTACGTGATGCTTAGCCTCCTCACTTCCACCTCCAGGCACTTCCTGTTTGGAGTTTTCGTTCTCAGCTGATGTAAGTTTCTTTCTACCTGTGATCTATAAATATCGAATCCTACAATACCTGCACTATTACTGCTCCTGACGAAGCCACGGAGGTGGCAATACGCGTTGGGCTCTGCCCTCCCTGATCCCCCACTCTTTCCCTTAGGCTGGGTAACATTTTGGTCATTTTCTATGGGCCATTTTTTTCAGGTCATTTGACCGCATGGGTGCTTTACCCGTTCTTTGCTATATAAACTATTGGTGCCATCTATAATGCAATTTAATATATATATACTGCTAATGTGATATTTAGTCGTACCATCACTGTTTGTATTAAGAGCAGCCTAGATACTTGTATGATTGCCTTGTAACTTCATTCCTTGCAATCTCTATGGGGATTGATTAGGTGTACATATTGCCATTCTTTGTACATACATATGCCTGTGATATATTCTTGTGCAATTTGTTTTTTTTCTTTTTTATTGTATATCCACATTATTAATATCTGTACCCTATATATATTTTTGGGCTTTGCTGCATATGTAAATTTTTGTGATATATCTTTTGTGCAATATGTTTTTTATGGTATATCTATACTACTATCATTAATATCCATACCTTACATGTATTCTTTATATCTGCACATCACCATTGGTGTCAGGGAGTTATGTACCCTTTTCAGGGATTGTTTGTTTTATTTTTAATTGTTTTTACTCGTGTAGTGTGCTATATTGTAGTTTTCTAATAAAATTGTACTATCTCTTACTTGTTGGAGTTCCCTGGTGCATAGTATGTCCTTTTTCTCTGCTTTGTTTTCATACCATTGACATACTCCAGGTTGAACCCCCCTGTTTCTAATATATTTGGGGTTGTGCCCTCCACCTTGTTCTTCTCACTTGATTGTTTTGGAGGCCTTTTTGGCTCCTCCGTTCTGGAGTGTGGCACCCAGTATATATTATTGGATTGTATATATATATATAATATTATATATATATATAATATTATATATATTATAATTGTTTTGTTAATAATATTCACAGCTGATTATGGATCTCTCCTCTAGGGAGACAGCCTGGAGCAATAAAGCCTTAGGTCTTTTTGAAAACACCACGAATACCACTTTGGGGGAAACAAAGGAGTCTGAGTTCCACACACTCTCCTCCAAAATCATGAGCCTACATAAATCATTAACTAAAATATGGTGGAACATTAGAAGCCTGGAGGAATATAAAAAGGCGGGACTAGTGCTACGGGGCCTCCGCATCCAAATTTTTCCAGCCTGGGAAGCTTCCCAGGAATTTCAAACCACCTGGGAAAGTGGTCTGGCTAAATGTTCCACCATTTTAATTGATATGCTCATAGAACATGACCAATTGCTTTTAGCAAAAATTAAGGAGGATATTAAGGTTTGTGAGTATAAGCTCACTAGCTTCGATTTGGAGTCATTGGTTAAACCTTTCCAACTCAAACTTAAGGACCTAATCGATAATTTTGAAAAGGATATCATTTCCCGGAAGAGGAATAAATTTCACAGAGATAAATCTGACTTCAGTAATGGAAAAGCCTATAGGTGGGTCCATCGAGGTAATAGACGCCGTCTTGTGGATCCCAATAAAAACACAGAGGAACTACCAATGAGACATGAAATATCATCTGTGATTTTTTGTCATCGGACCCCAGCGACGTGGAGGGCGCCGCCGGAGGGGTAGGAGACGTAAGAATAGACCTCAACAGGAAGAAAGAAAAAAACTACAAAAAGTGGTCACCGACATACAGGAGGGAGACACGGTTCAACAAGAGACGATAACTGTCAGCAGACAGGACATCAATCAAGAAGGTAATTTGCAGATTATCAATTTATCTACTTACCGTATATACTCATGTATAAGCCGACCCGTGTATAAGCCGACCTCCCGAATTTTGCCACAAAAAACTGGGAAAACTTATTGACTCGTGTATAAGCCTAGGGTGAAAAATGATTATGCCCCCGTATGATGCTCCACAGATTATGCCCAATATGCTTCAGAGATTATGCCCCATATGCTCCAGATTATGCCCCCATATATTCCACAGATTATGCCCCCGTATGATCCACAGATTATGCCCCCATATGCTCCAGATTATGCCCCCATATGTTCCACAGATTATGCCCCCATATGCTCCAGATTATGCCCATATGTTCCACAGCTTATGCCCCCATATGTTCCACAGCTTATGCCCCCATATGCTCCATATTATGCCCCCATATGTTCCACAGCTTATGCCCCCATATGCTCCATATTATGCCCCATATGTTCCACAGCTTATGCCCCATATGCTCCATATTATGCCCCCATATGCTCCATATTATGCCCCCATATGCTCCAGATTATGCCCCATATGTTCCACAGCTTATGCCCCCATATTATGCCCCCATATGTTCACAGCTTATGCCCCCATATTCTCCATATTATGCCCCATATACTCCAGATTATGCCCCATATGTTCCACAGCTTATGCCCCCATATGCTCCAGATTATGCCCCCATATGTTCCACAGCTTATGCCCCCATATTATGCCCCCATATGTTCCACAGCTTATGCCCCCATATTCTCCATATTATGCCCCCATATGCTCCAGATTATGCCCCATATGTTCCACAGCTTATGCCCCCATATGATCCAGATTATGCCCCATATATTCCACAGTTTATGCCCCATATGCTCCATATTATGCCCCCATATGCTCCATATTATACCCCCATATGTTCCAGATTATGCCCCACATGCTGCTGCAAGAAAAAAAAAATGACATACTCACCTCTCGTCGCTGGGGGACAGGTGTCGGTGTCACCGATCGCTCAGGACCCGGCACCTGAGATATTTACCTGTCCTCTCTGCACCGCAGCGCTGTGTCCTCTTCCTGGTCCTTGGCAGTGAATGATCAGGCAGGGGGCGCGGCACTTTACATTTACAGCCAGGACAGAGGGAGCAGCGGGCAACGGTGGGCACGGGGACAGGTAAATATAGCATATACTCACCCCTCCGCCACGCGTCCCTGCAGCCTCTCCTCTTCTCCCGGCGCTCTCCACAGCGCTTCCTTCCTACAGCGGTCACATGGTACCGCTCATTAAAAGTCATGATATGTGCATATCATGACTTTAATGAGCGGTGCCATGTGACCGCTGCAGGAAGGAGCGGAGATCGTGGGGAGAAGCAGGGGGGCTGCAGAGACCGCGCCGGCGGAGAGGTGAGTATAATCCGACACCCCGCTCCCCCTCCCCGCCGACCCCCGTATATGACCTGCGTATAAGCCGAGAGGGGACTTTCAGCCCTAAAAAATTGGGCTGAAAATCTCGGCTTATACACGAGTATATACGGTATATATTATCAGATTTGGATAATAAAGTGTTATCTAAGGGATTATCTTTTTCTCCATGAACACACTTGATAAATTTGTTTTTATTAAAGATCTTTATTTATTTTGTCGACAAATTACCTTCAAATTGCTTTATAATCAGCCTTCTCTTATAGATGGTTTCTCGACAATGATAGACGGGTCTTCAATGACCTCTTGGACTTGCTACAAGAAAATGATCCTTGGGAAGTGACAAGGTTTCACAAGGCGTCTTCCCTCACAAGCAACTCCATCTTTCTCCTTTTCCTGCGGTTCAAATCTTTTTGGAGAAGATGTGTAAGGTTGTTGAGAAATTACGGCTAGATCCTCTCAAATCGAACAACTTAGTTAAGAAAGAGCGGCAAGCACTCAATAATCTCAAAAATAACACGAATTTGTGATACGGGAAGCAGATAAAGGGGGAAATGTGGTTTATGGCCACACAATCTTTATCTTAAGGAGATTACACGCCAATTATTTGGATGTCAGTGCTATGTGGTTTTACCATCTGACCCAACCGAATTTTTCAAGGAACAAATTGATTTTCTTATCAACAGTGCTTTCCAACATAATACTATCACGAAGAGAGAGGCAGACTTTCTTGTCACCCATCCCCTGTTGTCCCTACTTTTTATGCACTCCCTAAAATCCACAAGTCCCTTGCAGAACCACCGGAAGACCGATTGTTTCGGGTATTGGTAGCCTCTTTGAACGGCCATGCATCTATGTCGACCACTTTCTCCAGCCTATTGTAATGACTCTAAAATCTTTTACTAGAGACTCCACCCATTTGATGCAGATTGTTGAGGGACATTGAGATTCCGATAAGACTTTTTGGTAAGTATGGACGTTGAATCGCTCTATACGAGCATTATTCACCATCTGGGTATGCAGGCTGTCTCATATTTTTTTGCCAAAGATTCTGATAGGACAGTTGAACATGACAACTTCATTTTGCAGCTTCTACACTTTATCTTGGACAAAATTATTTTGTCTTCGATAGGAAATATTACAGGCAACTGTCAGGGACCGCGATGGGTGCACGTTGTGCACCCTGGTATGCAAATCTTTTTCTTGGGTGGTGGGAGGAGCTTGTGGTCTATAAGACATCAACTTTTTTTGTCTCATGTATTGATGTGGCAACGATACATTGATGACATTTTGTTTTTTTGGACTGGCTCGATGGAAGATTGCCACTCTTTTATTGAGGATTTGAATGGAAATCAGTTTAACATCAAACTTACCTCTACGGTTTCAGATCGGTCTATCGATTTCTGGATCTCAAGCTCTCAATTGCTGATACTAGGATAACCTGTACCCCTGTTTCGAAAAACCACAGCCACAAACAGTCTCTCCATTTTTCCAGCTTTCATCCCAATCATCTCAAGACGGGTATCCCTAAGGGACAATTCCTTCGTCTCAGAAGAAATTGCAGTTCTGAGACCGATTTTCTTGAACAAGCCAAGATCTGTCTCATTGGTTTAAGAAAAGAGGATATCCCGAAAGACAATCTCGGAAGCATTCCAATTTGCCTTTCAACAAGACAGAAGGGATCTTTTTCTAAAAAGGTACGTGATTCTTCTCGACCATTGGCCTTAATCACGACCTTTAATAATCAATGGTCAGATATTCGCAATTTATTGTCCAACAATTGGATGTATTGATGAGCAATAAGAAGAATTATTCCCCATGTTTCAGAATCTCCTTGTTTGGTAGCCAGACGGGCAAAAAATCTAAGGGACAGTTTATGCCACAGTCATTACCAACGTCCTACCACCAGACTTAATCGTGGCACTAGGATTTTTGGGTCTTACCCGTGTGGAAACTGTAATATTTGCCAATTTATGATTGGACAATATGGTTATTCCATTTCTACTCTTCCTTTTCAGATTAGGCCTAAAGAGGAATTCTTTAATTGTAAACTTCGGTATATGGTCTATGCGTTTTCTGTGATTGCCCAAGGTGTATGTTTGGGTCAACTACGCAGGAGCTTAGGAGAAGAATGCAACAACACCTGTCAACATCTCAACAGCTCGAGGGACCTCGAAAAGAATAAGACTCTTTCTTCAGTGGCAAGCCACTTTCTTGAACATCATCGTGGCAAGATTCAAGTTTTAAGGTCATGGGACTCGAAAGTGTTCACCTGAATATTAGGGGCGGTGACATTGCTAGCCACCTTTACGTTGTGAAAGCAAATGGATCTACAATCTTCAGAGCCTCTCTCCTAAAGGCCTCAACGAAGAGCTCTTGTTCACTGGATATTTTAAAAAAATTATATAGTTTATATATACACACGTATTTTTGTAGATGGCATGTATAGATGGCACCACTATATTTTTGAATTCTATTTTTGAAACATTTCTTATAGATGGCACCAATAAACCCTTATAGTTGACCAAGGTCTTGTTGAAATGTATAACATCTGCACTAGGCCATGACAAATTTCGGTGAAATTGTTGTTTTGTGGGTAACACTGTAGTCCGATTATTGTTAATCTTCTCACTTCGGGTTCGTTACTCTCGCCTTGAATTAATATACTTACCTTTGAGATATCAATTACGCAGCTGTTAAAATCTCCCCTTTTTAAAGTGTTATATCTATAAATCTTTTTATTGGATATCAGCCATCTTGTCGGCTTATTAATAACACTTTCTATTAGACCATCTATATGGGCATCGTTTAACAGAAAAAACATGTTATCTATTCCATATGAAGTTATTATTTACAATATATAATATTAAAATTATATTTTTTTGCTCTGTGACCCTTTAAGATATTAAGGGTTTTTATAGGCTATTTCGCCATTCATGTGTAAAACTCTAATGCGGATACTCCTATTTTGTGGGCGTTGGTATAATTCGCACGTATATACCCCTCTGGCGATTAATGACGTTCCTTATAGCTAGTTGTTGTTTTTATTAACCTAGTGGTCAGTGCGGGACTATTCGACCTCCCATGTTTACCATGTTTTTGGGGGTTTAATCCTTGCAAGCGCCTGGTTTATTGTGACATCACTCACGATTATATGTGGCTGTGCGTCCCCTAACTAATGTGGTATATGGTCAAAGTAAGGGGCACATATTGCCCTACTAATCACACTGCAATCCCTGATGCATATGATGCTTTGTCTGCGACTTGCCATACAGATATCAGTTTTTTTGCCATTTTTTTTTGTTTGTTTTATTATACTTATTTACTTATACATGTTCTAATTTTTGCGGGCCATAAGCTTGTATTATTTGCAAATATGTGGTCCACAATTACCGCATTCCACGCACTCTGTGTGATGGTTGTCATTTACATTATACCTATGGTCTAGTGTGGACACATATCCGAGTCTCCTCTGCCCATTATGGCTCCGGTGGTTTATCCTGCGCAAGCGCATTGTTCCTGGTCATGTGCGATTCTGTGAAGTCACTTAGGAAATAGCGCATCGCAATAACATATTTTGGCGGCCTCTTGGTACTCTTGGTACGTGACGCTTAGCCTCCTTACTTCCATTATGGCTCCGGTGGTTTATCCTGCGCAAGCGCATTGTTCCTGGTCATGTGGATCCTGTGAAGTCACTTAGGAACAGCGCATCGCAATAACATATTTGGGCGCCATCTTGGTACTCTTGGTACGTGACGCTTAGCCTCCTTACTTCCATTATGGCTCCGGTGGTGGTTATCCTGCGCAAGCGCATTGTTCTGGTCATGTGCGATCCTGTGAAGTCACTTATGAACTAGCGCATGCGCAAATAACATATTTGGGGCCATCTTGATACCCCGGTACGTGATGCTTAACCTCCTCACTTCCGCCTCCAGGCACTTCCTGTTTGGGTTTTTGTTCTCAGCTGATGTAAGTTTCTTTCTACCTGTGATCTATAAATATCGAACCTACAATACCTGCACTATTACGGAGGTGGCGATACGCGTTGGGGCTCTGCCCTCCCTGATCCCCACTTCTTTCCCCTTAGGCTGGGTAACATTTTGGTCATTTTCTATGGGCCATTTTTTTCAGGTCATTTGACCGCATGGTCTTTACCCGCTCTTTGCTATATAAACTATTGTGCCATCTATAATGCAATTTAATATATATACTGCTAATGTGATATTTAGTCGTACATCACTGTTTGTATTTAAGAGCAGCCTAGATACTTGTATGATTGCCTTGTAACTTCATCCTTGCAATCTCTATGGGGTTTGATTAGGTGTACTATTGCCATTCTTTGTACATACATATGCCTGTGATATATTCTTGTGCAATTTGTTTTTTCTTTTTTATGGTATATCCACATTAATAATATCTGTACCCTATATATATTTTTGGGCTTTGCTGCATATGTAAATTTTTGTGATTATCTTTTGTGCAATATGTTTTTTATGGTATATCTATACTACTATCATTAATTCCATACCTTACATGTATTCTTTATATCTGCACATCACCATGGGTGCCAGGGAGTTATTACCCTTTTCAGGGATTGTTTGTTTTATTTTTAATTGTTTTTAATCGTGTGTGTGCTATATTGTAGTTTTCTAATAAAATTGTACTATCTCTTACTTGTTGGAGTTCCCTGGTGCATAGTTATGTCCTTTTTCTCTGCTTTGTTTTCATACCATTGACATACTCCCAGGTTGAACCCCCCCTGTTTCTAAGATATTTGGGGTTGTGCCCTCCACTTGTTTTTTCTCCATTCTGTAATGTGCTGCTCTCATCCTGCGGTCCCATCCTGGTATGTGCTGCCATCTTGTGCTGTGCTGCTTCCATAAAATAGAACCTGATTCAGCGTGTTCGTATCTCACAATATCTGACATCATTTTGTTGAAGACACTGTGTCTAGGAATTTGCACGCACAGTGTCTTCACTAAAATGGCATCGTAGTACAGTATGCACGCGTTCTGACTCAGGCACCATTACTGCACAGGCATCACCCATTTTGGCTTTGAACAGAAGACACCTTCACTGTAATATATAACATTTTTAATTTTTAAAAACTATAGCTAAAGAAAAAAATTATTGTTCAAAAACTTCTCTGTAAACAACATTTTTGGTTGTAAACTGTGGTCTTCCTTTAAGTTGCCTTGTTGATCAGTAGCGAAAACTTTGACTTGACTTGCTGGAAGGATTTTTGTCCTTGAAAAGGCGGACATAAAGTTGGCCATGACTGAGGCTGGAGATGGCAAATATATGCCAACTGAATCTAGTGTTTGCCCTTGACTTTTTGATGGTTATAGCATAACCAAGTTTTAAGGGAAACTTTTCGTTTTAAGTAAAAGGAAGCTCAGGAGCGCTTGGTGCCGAATAAAACTCTGGGAATGAATACCCTTGTACCTTTCCGGTGAGGATTTCACAGTCAATGACTTTTGACATCATTTGCTTCACAACCATTCTGGTGCCATTGCAAAGACCTTTTGTTGAGTTAAGGTTTCTTAATAGCATTACTAGCTCCAACTTTCAAATTAATCTATGAGGGGCATTACCACCAACGTTTAGCTGTTTAAAGGGAATCTGTCACCCTAAATTGGCGGGTATTTAAATGATGGCAGTCAGGTCAGATGGGCGGTGTTTTGGGTACTTGCCTTAACATGTTGTTCGCCGCTGTCTCCTTATTTCTTGGAATTGTAGTCGTTGCCCTCCAAAAACGGGGCGATTGCAATCTGGGGCAAAGCATACTGCGTTGCGCAATTCAAGATTGCAATGCCGGTGATTATTTGGAGGGCAACGCTACAATTCCCGAAATAAGGAAAGCGGCGAACAAATGTTAAGGCAAGTACCCAAAACCCACCCATCTGACCTGACTGCCACATTTAAATATCCCCCAATTT
>JARQOD010000489.1:102924-149115 GCA_033576555.1 Oophaga sylvatica
TATGTATTTTCTAATAAAATTGTACTATCTCTTACTTGTTGGAGTTCCCTGGTGCATAGTATGTCCTTTTTCTCTGCTTTGTTTTCATACCATTGACATACTCCAGGTTGAACCCCCTGTTTCTAATATATTTGGGTTGTGCCCTCCACCTTGTTCTTCTCACTTGATTTTTTGGAGGCCTTTTTGGCTCCTCCGTTCTGGATGTGGCACACCCAGTATATATTATTGGATTGTATATATATATATATATATATAAAATATATATATATATATATATATATTATAATTGTTTTGTTAATAATATTCACAGCTGATTATGGATCTCTCCTCTAGGGAGACAGCCTGGAGCAATAAAGCCTTAGGTCTTTTTGAAAACACCACGAATACCACTTTGGGGAAACAAAGGAGTCTGAGTTCCAACACACTCTCCTCCAAAATCATGAGCCTACATAAATCATTAACTAAAATATGGTGGAACATTAGAAGCCTGGAGGAATATAAAAAGGCGGGACTAGTGCTACGGGGCCTCCGCATCCAAATTTTTCCAGCCTGGGAAGCTTCCCAGGAATTTCAAACCACCTGGGAAAGTGGTCTGGCTAAATGTTCCACCATTTTAATTGATATGCTCATAGAACATGACCAATTGCTTTTAGCAAAAAATTAAGGAGGATATTAAGGTTTGTGAGATAAAGCTCACTAGCTTCGATTTGGAGTCATTGGTTAAACCTTTCCAACTCAAACTTAAGGACCTAATCGATAATTTGAAAAGGATATCATTTCCCGGAAGAGGAATAAATTTCACAGAGATAAATCTGACTTCAGTAATGGAAAAGCCTATAGGTGGGTCCATCGAGGTAATAGACGCCGTCTTGTGGATCCCAATAAAAACACAGAGGAACTACAATGAGACTTTGAAATATCATCTAGTGATTTTTTGTCATCGGACCCCAGCGACGTGGAGGCGCCGCCGGAGGGGTAGGAGACGTAAGAATAGACCTCAACAGGAAGAAAGAAAAAACTACAAAAAGTGGTCACCGACATACGGAGGAGACACGGTTCAACAAGAGACGATAACTGTCAGCAGACAGGACATCAATCAAGAAGGTAATTTGCAGATTATCAATTTATCTACTTACCGTATATACTCATGTATAAGCCGACCCGTGTATAAGCCGACTCCCCGAATTTTGCCACAAAAAACTGGGAAAACTTATTGACTCGTGTATAAGCCTAGGTGAAAAATGATTATGCCCCGTATGATGCTCCACAGATTATGCCCAATATGCTTCAGAGATTATGCCCCATATGCTCCAGATTATGCCCCCATATAATTCCACAGATTATGCCCCCGTATGATCCACAGATTATGCCCCATATGCTCCAGATTATGCCCCATATGTTCCACAGATTATGCCCCCATATGCTCCAGATTATGCCCCATATGTTCCACAGCTTATGCCCCCATATGTTCCACAGCTTATGCCCCCATATGCTCCATATTATGCCCCCATATGTTCCACAGCTTATGCCCCCCATATGCTCCATATTATGCCCCCATATGTTCCACAGCTTATGCCCCATATGCTCCATATTATGCCCCCATATGCTCCATATTATGCCCCCATATGCTCCAGATTAATGCCCCCATATGTTCCACAGCTTATGCCCCCATATTATGCCCCCATATGTTCCACAGCTTATGCCCCCATATTCTCCATATTATGCCCCATATACTCCAGATTATGCCCCCATATGTTCCACAGCTTATGCCCCCATATGCTCCAGATTATGCCCCCATATGTTCCACAGCTTATGCCCCATATTATGCCCCCATATGTTCCACAGCTTATGCCCCCATATTCTCCATATTATGCCCCCATATGCTCCAGATTATGCCCCCATATGTTCCACAGCTTATGCCCCCATATGATCCAGATTATGCCCCATATATTCCACAGTTTATGCCCCCATATGCTCCATATTATGCCCCCATATGCTCCATATTATACCCCCATATGTTCCAGATTATGCCCCACATGCTGCTGCAAGAAAAAAAAAATGACATACTCACCTCTCGTCGCTGGGGGACAGTGTCGGTGTCACCGATCGCTCAGGACCCCGGCACCTGAGATATTTACCTGTCCTCTCTGCACCGCAGCGCTGTGTCCTCTTCCTGGTCCTTGGCAGTGAATGATCAGGCAGGGGCGCGGCACTTTACATTTACAGCCAGGACAGAGGGAGCAGCGGGCAACGGTGGCACGGGACAGGTAAATATATGCATATACTCACCCCTCCGCCACGCGTCCCTGCAGCCTCTCCTCTTCTCCCGGCGCTCTCCACAGCGCTTCCTTCCTACAGCGGTCACATGGTACCGCTCATTAAAGTCATGAATATGTGCATATTCATGACTTTAATGAGCGGTGCCATGTGACCGCTGCAGGAAGGAGCCGAGATCGTGGGAGAAGCAGGGGGGCTGCAGAGACCGCGCCGGCGGAGAGGTGAGTATAATCCGACACCCCGCTCCCCCTCCCCCGCCGACCCCCGTATATGACCTGCGTATAAGCCGAGAGGGGGACTTTCAGCCCTAAAAAATGGGCTGAAAATCTCGGCTTATACACGAGTATATACGGTATATATTATCAGATTTGGATAATAAAGTGTTATCTAAGGGATTATCTTTTTCTCCCATGAACACACTTGATAAATTTGTTTTTATTAAAGATCTTTATTTATTTTGTCGACAAATTACCTTCAAATTGCTTTATAATCAGCCTTCTCTTATAGATGGTTTCTCCGACAATGATAGACGGGTCTTCAATGACCTCTTGGACTTGCTACAAGAAAATGATCCTCTGGAAGTGACAAGAGTTTCACAAGGCGTCTTCCCTCACAAGCAACTCCATCTTTCTCCCTTTTTCCTGCGGTTCAAATCTTTTTGGAGAAGATGTGTAAGGATGTTGAGAAATTACGGCTAGATCCTCTCAAATCGAACAACTTAGTTAAGAAAGAGCGGCAAGCACTCAATAATCTCAAAAATAACACCGAATTTGTGATACGGGAAGCAGATAAAGGGGGAAATGTGGTCTTATGGCCACACAATCTTTATCTTAAGGAGATTACACGCCAATTATTTGGATGTCAGTGCTATGTGGTTTTACCATCTGACCCAACCGAATTTTTCAAGGAACAAATTGATTTTCTTATCAACAGTGCTTTCCAACATAATACTATCACGAAGAGAGAGGCAGACTTTCTTGTCACCCCATCCCCTGTTGTCCCTACTTTTTATGCACTCCCTAAAATCCACAAGTCCCTTGCAGAACCACCGGGAAGACCGATTGTTTCGGGTATTGGTAGCCTCTTTGAACGGCCATGCATCTATGTCGACCACTTTCTCCAGCCTATTGTAATGACTCTAAATCTTTTACTAGAGACTCCACCCATTTGATGCAGATTGTTGAGGACATTGAGATTCCCGATAAGACCTTTTTGGTAAGTATGGACGTTGAATCGCTCTATACGAGCATTATTCACCATCTGGGTATGCAGCTGTCTCATATTTTTTTGCCAAAGATTCTGATAGGACAGTTGAACATGACAACTTCATTTTGCAGCTTCTACACTTTATCTTGGACAAAATTATTTTGTCTTCGATAGGAAATATTACAGGCAACTGTCAGGGACCGCGATGGGTGCACGTTGTGCACCCTGGTATGCAAATCTTTTTCTTGGGTGGTGGGAGGAGCTTGTGGTCTATAAGCATCAACTTTTTTTGTCTCATGTATTGATGTGGCAACGATACATTGATGACATTTTGTTTTTTTGGACTGGCTCGATGGAAGATTCCCACTCTTTTATTGAGGATTTGAATGGAAATCAGTTTAACATCAAACTTACCTCTACTGTTTCAGATCGGTCTATCGATTTTCTGGATCTCAAGCTCTCAATTGCTGATACTAGGATAACCTGTACCCTGTTTCGAAAAACCACAGCCACAAACAGTCTCCTCCATTTTTCCAGCTTTCATCCCAATCATCTCAAGACGGGTATCCCTAAGGGACAATTCCTTCGTCTCAGAAGAAATTGCAGTTCTGAGACCGATTTTCTTGAACAAGCCAAAGATCTGTCTCATTGGTTTTAAGAAAAGAGGATATCCCCGAAAGACAATCTCGGAAGCATTCCAATTTGCCTTTCAACAAGACAGAAGGGATCTTCTTTCTAAAAAGGTACGTGATTCTTCTCGACCATTGGCCTTAATCACGACCTTTAATAATCAATGGTCAGATATTCGCAATTTATTGTCCAACAATTGGGATGTATTGATGAGCAATAAGAGAATTATTCCCCATGTTTCAGAATCTCCTTGTTTGGTAGCCAGACGGGCAAAAAATCTAAGGGACATTTTATGCCACAGTCATTACCAACGTCCTACCACCAGACTTAATCGTGGCACTAGGATTTTTGGGTCTTACCCGTGTGGAAACTGTAATATTTGCCAATTTATGATTGGACAATATGGTTATTCCATTTCTACTCTTCCTTTTCAGATTAGGCCTAAAGAGGAATTCTTTAATTGTAAATCTCGGTATATGGTCTATGCGATTTTCTGTGATTGCCCAAAGGTGTATGTGGGTCAGACTACGCAGGAGCTTAGGAGAAGAATGCAACAACACTGTCCAACATCTCAACAGCTCAGAGGGACCTCGAAAAGAATAAGACTCTTTCTTCAGTGGCAAGCCACTTTCTTGAACATCATCGTGGCAAGATTTCAAGTTTTAAGGTCATGGGACTCGAAAGTGTTCACCTGAATATTAGGGGCGGTGACATTGCTAGCCACCTATTACGTTGTGAAAGCAAATGGATCTACAATCTTCAGAGCCTCTCTCCTAAAGGCCTCAACGAAGAGCTCTTGTTCACTGGATATTATAAAAAGTTATATAGTTTATATATACACACGTATTTTTGTAGATGGCATGTATAGATGGCACCACTATATTTTTGAATTCTATTTTTGAAACATTTCTTATAGATGGCACCAATAAACCCTTATAGTTGACCAAGGTCTTGTTGAAATGTATAACATCTGCCACTAGGCCATGACAAATACGGTGAATTGTTGTTTTTGTGGGTAACACTGTAGTCCGATTATTGTAATCTTCTCACTTCGGTGTTCGTTACTCTCGCCTTGAATTAATATACTTACCTTTGAGATATCAAGTTACGCAGCTGTTAAAATCTCCCCTTTTTTGAAAGTGTTATATCTATAAATCTTTTTATTGGATATCAGCCATCTTGTCGGCTTATTAATAACACTTTCTATTAGACCATCTATATGGGCATCGTTTAACAGAAATAAAACATGTTATCTATTCCATATGAAGTTATTATTTACAATATATAATATATATATATATTTTTTTGCTCTGTGACCCTTTAAGATATTAAAGGGTTTTTATAGGCTATTTCGCCATTCATGTGTAAACTCTAATGCGGATACTCCTATTTTGTGGGCGTTGGTATAATTCGCACGTATATACACCTCTGGCGATTAATGACGTTCCTTATACGCTAGTTGTTGTTTTTATTACACCTAGTGGTCAGTGCGGGGACATATTCGACTCTCCATGTTTACCATGTTTTTGGGGGTTTATCCTTGCAAGCGCCTGGTTTATTGTGACATCACTCACGATTATATGTGGCTGTGCGTCCACTAACTAATGTGGTATATGGTCAAAGTAAGGGGCACATATTGACCCTACTAATCACACTGCAATCCCTGATGCATATGATGCTTTGTCTGCGACTTGCCATACAGATATCAGTTTTTTTTGCCATTTTTTTTGTTTGTTTTATTATACTCTATTTACTTATACATGTTCTAATTTTGCGGCCATAAGCTATGTATATTGCAATATGTGGTCCACAATATACCGCATTTCCACGCACTCTGTGTGATGGTTGTCATTTACATTATACCTATGGTCTAGTGTGGACACATATCCGAGTCTCCTCTGCCCATTATGGCTCCGGTGGTTTATCCTGCGCAAGCGCATTGTTCCTGGTCATGTGCGATTCTGTGAAGTCACTTAGGAACTAGCGCATGCGCAATAACATATTTGGCGGCCATCTTGGTACTCTTGGTACGTGACGCTTAGCCTCCTTACTTCCATTATGGCTCCGGTGTTTATCCTGCGCAAGCGCATTGTTCCTGGTCATGTGCGATCCTGTGAAGTCACTTAGGAACTAGCGCATGCGCAATAACATATTTGGCGGCCATCTTGGTACTCTTGGTACGTGACGCTTAGCCTCCTTACTTCCATTATGGCTCCGGTGGTTTATCCTGCGCAAGCGCATTGTTCCTGGTCATGTGCGATCCTGTGAAGTCACTTATGAACTAGCGCATGCGCAATAACATATTTGGCGGCCATCTTGATACCCTCGGTACGTGATGCTTAACCTCCTCACTTCCGCCTCCAGGCACTTCCTGTTTGGAGTTTTTGTTCTCAGCTGATGTAAGTTTCTTTCTACCTGTGATCTATAAATATCGAATCCTACAATACCTGCACTATTACGGAGGTGGCGATACGCGTTGGGCTCTGCCCTCCCTGATCCCCCACTCTTTCCCCTTAGGCTGGGTAACATTTTGGTCATTTTCTATGGGCCATTTTTTTCAGGTCATTTGACCGCATGGGTGCTTTACCCGCTCTTTGCTATATAAACTATTGGTGCCATCTATAATGCAATTTAATATATATACTGCTAATGTGATATTTAGTCGTACCATCACTGTTTAGTATTAAGAGCAGCCTAGATACTTGTATGATTGCCTTGTAACTTCATTCCTTGCAATCTCTATGGGGATTGATTAGGTGTACATATTGCCATTCTTTGTACATACATATGCCTGTGATATATTCTTGTGCAATTTGTTTTTTCTTTTTTATGGTATATCCACATTAATAATATCTGTACCCTATATATATTTTTGGGCTTTGCTGCATATGTAAATTTTTGTGATATATCTTTTGTGCAATATGTTTTTTATGGTATATCTATACTACTATCATTAATATCCATACCTTACATGTATTCTTTATATCTGCACATCACCATGGGTGCCAGGGAGTTATGTACCCTTTTCAGGGATTGTTTGTTTTATTTTTAATTGTTTTTAATCGTGTAGTGTGCTATATTGTAGTTTTCTAATAAAATTGTACTATCTCTTACTTGTTGGAGTTCCCTGGTGCATAGTATGTCCTTTTTCTCTGCTTTGTTTTCATACCATTGACATACTCCAGGTTGAACCCCCCCTGTTTCTAAGATATTTGGGGTTGTGCCCTCCACCTTGTTTTTCTCCATTCTGTAATGTGCTGCTCTCATCCTGCGGTCCCATCCTGGTATGTGCTGCCATCTTGTGCTGTGCTGCTTCCATAAAATAGAACCTGAGTCAGCGTGTTCGTATCTCACAATATCTGACATCATTTTGTTGAAGACACTGTGTCTAGAATTTGCACGCACAGTGTCTTCACTAAAATGGCATCGTAGTACAGTATGCACGCGTTCTGACTCAGGCACCATACTGCACAGGCATCACCCATTTTGGCTTTGAACAGAAAGACACATTCACTGTAATATATAACATTTTTAATTTTATTAAACTATTAGCTAAAGAAAAAAATTATTGTTCAAAAACTTCTCTGTAAACAACATTTTTGGTGTAAACTGTGGTCTTCCTTTAAGTTGCCTTGTTGATCAGTAGCGAAAACTTTGACTTTGACTTGCTGGAAGGATTTTGTCCTTGAAAAGGCGACATAAAGTTGGCCATGACTGAAGGCTGGAGATGGCAAATATATGCCAACTGAATCTAGTGTTTGCCCTTGACTTTTGTTGATGGTTATAGCATAACCAAGTTTTAAGGGAAACTTTTCGTTTTAAAGTAAAAGGAAGCTCAGGAGCGCTTGGTGCCAGAATAACTCTGGGAATGAATACCCTTGTACCTTTCCGGTGAGGATTTCACAGTCAATGACTTTTGACATCATTTGCTTCACAACCATTCTGGTGCCATTGCAAAGACCTTTTGTTGAGTTAAGGTTTCTTAATAGCATGACTACTGCTCCAACTTTCAAATTTAATCTATGAGGAGGCATACCACCAGACGTTAAGCTGTTTAAAGGGAATCTGTCACCCTAAATTGGCGGGATATTTAAATGATGGCAGTCAGGTCAGATGGGCGGTGTTTTGGGTACTTGCCTTAACATGTTGTTCGCCGCTGTCTCCATTATTTCTTGGAATTGTAGTCGTTGCCCTCCAAATAACGCGCCTGCGCATTGCAATCTGCGGGCAAAGCATACTGCGTGTGCGCAATTCAAGATTGCAATGCGCAGGTGCATTATATGGAGGGCAACGACTACAATTCCCAGAAATAATGGAGACAGCGGCGAACAACATGTTAAGGCAAGTACCCAAAACACCACCCATCTGACCTGACTGCCATCATTTAAATATCCCGCCAATTTAGGGTGACGGATTCCCTTTAAGAACTCCATTGAATAGTTTGCTGCTTCCTCAGCATTTGCAGTATCTTGCTGAATGGAATCAATACTGGTGTAGCATTTCAATTCAGACTGAATTTGTTTAAGAACATTTTCATTCAGTTCATGTGAATGTTTGTTTGTTGGAGTTAGGATTGCACGGTTTGCAATGCTTTTATCTTCTGGTTGTATGACTTGAGGAAAGACAGCGTCAACAATACATCCATTTTCAATGCAGACAGAAGGAGTTTCAAAGATACCTTCCTCTAGTCCTGGTTCTTGAAGTTTTCCATCTCCAAGGTTTAAAAGCCATTGGGAAAAGCCTTGATGTTCTTCGGGGACATTGTCCTCATTGGTACGCATGTTTTGATCCAATTTGGGGACTTCAACATTCCTCCAACAATTGCTTTTTTTTCATGCATGCTGAAATTATTTCGGTTCTGCTGCCATGTGGTAAAATATGAAAGATTTGTCGAAAATCTCCACCAAAAAGGAACACCGCACTGTTATGAATGTGCTAGAGATGGTTTCTGAGCAGAGGCTCCCTCTGGTGGTTACAGACAGTACTGAACCTTTCAGCGAGGAATGGCAATCTGGGTTCACTGACTGGTCTGATATAAGGGAGGTTCCCTCCCATGATGGTTGCCGGTGATCAATTGTTCTTGTCTCAATTGTGGTTCCTGGTTCTTTTGGAAGTTTGCTGGAGTCTTGCCTGCATCTCCTGCTTTCAGATAAGATATTTTATTGCTTTTCTTTTGGTGCTTGCTTTTTGCATTGTTTTCTGCACTTTTGTGGAGGTCAGCCAAGTCCCCTCCTGGGGCCTAAGCTCCTCACAGTTTATCTGCAGCCACTGTTATTTGCTCATTTGCTTTTTCCTGTTTTTTCAGCGGCTGCAGCTTGGTTTTGTTCACACTGAGATCTGATTTAGCGGGTGGCGAGATCGTGTGATCTCAGTATTTTTGTAATCAGAATTGTTGGATTTTTGTAGGGTTTTCTGGGTTGCAGAAAGTAATCTCTCCTTTCCTATCCTATTTAGTCAGCTTGTGGCCCCAGCGTTTGCTCAATCTATTTTCTGCCTATATTTGTGTTTTCATCTTGTCTAACCGCCATTATATGTTTGGGGGCTTCCTATTTTCTTTGGGGATCTGCTCCGGGGCAGATAGCTTTCATCTTTCTGTCTTTAGGTGTAGTTATCTCTCAGGCTGTGACGAGGCGTCTAGGATCAACGTAGGAACGCTCCACGGCTACCTCTAGTTGTGTCGTTAGTTTAGGAATCTGCAACCCATCAGTTACCAACATCTCAGGTGTTCTGCTGCCCTGCTGTTGTTCCTGTCCTCCTCAGCTACCGAAACACAACAGTATCACCGGCCATAACTGAAAATTATATGGTACTCACAGAAGGGAAAAATAGTGTGGAAAGAAAAAAAGTTGTCTGAGTTGTCAGAGATTTTTTTTTTTTTCTGTCTGTTGCATTTTTTCCCTATTTTTCTCTGGGTGCTGAGGAGGATTTTTTTTTTCTTTCAATGGAGTTTGCACAGTTGTCTGGCCGTGTGGATCAGCTTGCCACTGAGGTTCGGAGTATTGCTACCTATCTTGCTAGGATGCCGGTTGTGGAACCTAGGATTCCCATGCCAGATTTGTTTTTGGGGGATCGGGCTAAATTTCTGAATTTCAAAAATAACTGTAAGTTGTTTTCTGCCTTAAAGCCTAAGTCCTCAGGTAACGCAGCACAGCAGGTTCAAATTGTCATCTCTCTCCTGCGCGGCGATCCTCAGGATAGGGCTTTTTCCCTGACACCTGGGGATCCTGTTTTGAATGATATTGATGCATTTTTTCTGGCTCTGGGGTTATTGTACGATGAACCTAATGTCACTGATCAAGCTGAAAAAACCTTGTTGGCATTAAATCAGGGTCTTGAAGACGCTGAGTTGTACTGTCAGAAATTCCGAAAGTGGGCAGTCCTGACCAAATGAAATGATGATGCTTTGGCAGCCCTTTTTCGGAAGGGGCTGTCAGAGAATGTAAAGAATGTTATGGTGGGATTCCATGCTCCCTCTGGTCTCAATGATTCTGTCATTGGCTATTCAAATTGACAGACGTTTGCGTGAGCGCAGAGGTATGCGTGAGATAGTGTTGCCTTGTGAGCCAGCTTCTGAGCTCATGCAGTGTGATAGAGTGACTTCTGGGGCACAGCGTCATGTGTTATGTTACGGTAGCTGAGGAGTGCAGGTAAAAAAGGCAATACACCAGAGCAGTTGGAATCTATGAGATTGCAGTACCCTGACTAACCACCACAACTAGAGGCAGCCGTGGAGCGTTCCTACGATGGTCCTAGACGCCTCGTCACAGCCTGAGAAACTAACTACACCTAAAGATAGAAATAGGAAAGCTATCTGCCCCGGAGCAGAACCCCAAAGATAATAGAAAGCCCCCAAACATATAATGGCGGTTAGACAAGAGGAAATACTGACACAGAAAGAAAATAGTATGAGCAAACGCTGGGGCCCAAACTATCTAAATAGAAAAGGACAGGAAGGGTACTTACTGCAATCCCAGAAAACCCTGAAAAACACCAACATACTAATTTCAAAATCACCTGAGATCACACGACCTCTACCACCTAAATTAGTTCTCTGGTGTAACAAAAACAGCAGCCACTGAAAAAACTGCAAAAAGCAAAAGTACAAAACACAGTGGCTGGACTAAACTGAGAGGGCAAAAAGCCCCCGGAGGGGACCCAGAAGGCCCCCACAGAAGTGCAGGACAAAATGCAAAAATATAGCAAAAACACAAAATAAGAAATTGTCTTATCTGATAGCAGGAGATGCAGACACGACACAGCAGGCTACAAGGGAAACTGGAAAGAAGGATTCAGACCAGAACAATTGATCACCGGCAACCCTGATGGGAAAATGATTCCCTTAAATAAGACCAATCAGTAACACCTGATTCCCAATCCTCACTAGCACCGCTTGTAACCACCAGAGGGAGCCTCTGCTCAGAACTCATCTCAAACCCATTCACAACAGTACCCCCCCCTTGAGGAGGGGTCACCGAACCCTCATTTGAGCAACCAGGTCGGTCAGGATGAGTTCTATGATACGCACGGATAAGTCTCCTAGCATGGATGTCCGAAGCAAACACCCAAGAATTATCTTCCTGACCATAACCTCTCCATTTAACCAAATACTGGAGTCTTCGTCTAGAAAAACGAGAATCCAATATTTTCTCAACCACATACTCCAGATTGCCCTCACCAAAACAGGGTCAGGAGGCACAGCAGCAGGAACCACTGGCTCAACAAACCTCTTCAACAAGGACTTGTGGAACACGTTATGGATCTTAAATGTCCCTGGAAGAAGCAAACGAAAAGAAACAGGATTAATAATCTCCATGATCTTATAAGGTCCAATGAACCTAGGCTTAAATTTAGGAGATGCTACTCTCATAGGAATATTCTTTGAGGACAACCAGACCAAGTCCCCCACTTTAAACCGAGGACCATCAGTCCTATGCCGGTTAGCAAACCGCTGGGCCTTCTCCTGAGAGAGGGACAACCTCTCCACTACCTGGTCCCAAATCTGCTGCATACGCTCAACAACAGAGTCAACACCTGGACAGACAGAAGCCTCCGTCTGTCCTGAAGAAAATCGAGGGTGAAACCCAGAATTACAGAAAAACGGAGACATCAAAGTGGCAGAGCTAGCCCTATTATTAAGAGCAAACTCAGCCAAAGGCAAAAAAGAGACCCAGTCATCCTGATCAGCAGACACAAAGCATCTTAGATAAGTCTCCAATGTCTGGTTTGTTCTCTCAGTTTGACCATTGGTCTGAGGATGAAATGCCGAGGAGAAAGACAATTGAACACCCAGTTTAGAACAAAAAGTCCTCCAAAATCTGGAAACAAACTGGACTCCTCTGTCAGACACAATGTTCTCAGGAATGCCGTGTAAACGAACCACGTGCTGAAGGAACAACGGCACCAATTCAGAGGAGGAAGGCAACTTAGGTAATGGCACAAGATGTATCATTTTGGAAAACCTATCACAAATTACCCAGATGGTGGTCATTCTCTGAGAAACAGGAAGATCGGAAATGAAATCCATAGAGATATGGGTCCATGGTCTCTTGGGCACAGGCAATGGCATCAACAAACCACTAGAGCGAGAGCAAGGCTTGGAGCGAGAGCAAGTCCCGCAGGACTGCACAAATTCCCTGACATCGCGAGACAAGGTAGGCCACCAAAAGGACCGACTAACCAAGTCTCTGGTACCAAAAATTCCGGGATGCCCAGCCAATGCGGAACAATGAATCTCAGACATCACACTCTTTTTCCATTGGTCCGGGACAAACAATTTTCCAACAGGGCAGCGCTCGGGCCTATCCTCCTGACACCCCTCCAGAGCAAGTCTCAAATTAGGCGAGATGGCGGAAAGAACTACACCCTCCTTCAAAATAACAGAGGGATCAGATAGCTCAGGAGAGTCCGCAAGGAAACTCCTCGAGAGGGCATCCGCCTTAACATTCTTAGTGCCAGGAAGAAAGGAAACCACAAAATTAAAACGTGTGAAAAACAAGGCCCACCTGGCCTGTCTAGGATTGAGTCGCTTGGCAGATTCCAGATAGACCAGATTCTTATGGTCCGTAAGGACCACCACCTGATGTTTGGCTCCCTCCAGCCAATGTCTCCACTCTTCAAAAGCCCACTTCATGGCCAATAACTCCCGATTACCCACGTCATAATTACGTTCAGTAGGAGAAAATTTTCGAGAGAAAAAGGCACAAGGGTTACTTTTAGAGGTCTCTGGATCTTTTTGGGACAAAACGGCACCTGCCCCAATTTCAGAGGCATCAACCTCCACCTGAAATGGCAGAGAAACATCAGGCTGCCGTAGAACAGGAGCAGAAGTGAATCTCTGCTTAAGTTCCTGAAACGCAGAGACTGCCTCAGGAGGCCAATTCACCACATCAGAACCCTTTCTGGTCAAATCAGTTAATGGTTTAACAATAACAGAGAAATTACCAATAAATTTACGATAAAAATTGGCAAAACCCAAAAATCTCTGAAGAGCCTTTAATGAAGTAGGTTGGACCCAATCACAGATGGCCTGAACCTTGACCGGGTCCATTTCAATAACAGATGGGGACAAAATGAATCCCAGAAATGAGATCTTCTGTACGCCAAAAAGACACTTTGATCCCTTCACATACAGAGCATTCTGTCTCAAAATCTGGAATACAGTTCGAACATGTTTCACATGAGAGTCCCAGTCATTAGAAAAAATCAAGATATCATCCAAATAAACAATCAGAAACTTGTCCACAAAATCCCTGAAAATGTCATTCATGAAGGACTGGAAGACGGAAGGAGCATTAGTGAGCCCAAAGGGCATCACAAGGTACTCAAAATGCCCTTCAGGGGTGTTAAATGCCGTCTTCCATTCATCCCCGTGCTTAATGCGAATAAGGTTATACGCCCCCCTGAGGTCAAGCTTGGTAAACCAAGTAGCGTTTTTCACCCTGGAAAACAGGTCAGAAATCAAGGGTAACGGGTATTGATATTTCACAGTAATATTGTTCAAGAGACGATAATCAATACACGGCCTTAATGAACCATCTTTTTTGGCCACAAAGAAAAAACCGGCACCTAAGGGTGAAGAGGATGGTCTGATATGACCCTTCTCCAATGATTCCTTGATATAAGACCGCATAGCGTCATGTTCAGGTATAGACAAGTTAAAGAGGCGACCCTTAGGGAATTTACTACCTGGCACTAATTCAATAGCGCAGTCATAGCTCCTATGGGGAGGTAAGGATGCAGATTTACTTTCGCTAAACACATCAGAAAAATCAAACAAAAAGTCAGGAACATCCTCAGCCTGGGGGGAGGCAGAAAAAACAGGAGTGTTGGTATTAACACATTGGCAGCCCCAACTGGTTACAGACACAGATTTCCAATCCAAAACAGGATTATGAGACTGTAACCAAGGGAAACCCAGCACGATAATGTCATGCAGATTATATAGAACCAAAAATTTGCAGCACTCCTGGTGATCAGGTTCAACCCTCATTATCACCTGAGTAGAAAACTGGGTTTATTCTCAGCCAAAGGGGTAGAATCGATCCCCAGTAGGGGAATAGACTTCTGTAGGGGTATCAAGGGAAATCCACAACGTTTAGCAAAATCATAATCCATCAGGTTAATAGCTGCTCCAGAATCAACGAAAGCCTGAGCAGAAAATGAGGACAGAGAGCATATCAGAGTGACAGTTAATAAAAACTTAGTCTGAACACTACCCAAGACAACTGAGCGTGCAAAACGTCTTCCCCGCTTAGGGCAGACTGAAATAGCATGAGAGGCATCACCACAGTAGAAACATAACCCATTGCGCTTTCGAAACTCATGACGCTGTGCCCCAGACACCACTCCATCACACTGCATGGGCTCAGCAGCTGGCTCACAAGGCAACACCACTCCACGCATACTTCTCCGCTCACGCAAACGTCTGTCAATTTGAATCGCTAATGACATAGAATCATTGAGACCAGAGGGGACAGGGAATCCCACCATAACATCCTTTACATTATCCGACAGACCCTTCCGGAAAAGGGCCGCCAAAGCGTCGTCATTCCATTTGGTCAGGACTGCCCACCTACGGAATCTCTGACAGTATAACTCAGCGTCATCAAGCCCCTGATTTAATGCCAACAAGGCTTTTTCAGCTTGATCAGTGATATTAGGCTCATCGTACAATAACCCCAAAGCCTGAAAAAATACATCAACATCACTCAAAACAGGATCCCCAGGTGTCAGGGAAAAAGCCCAATCCTGAGGATCGCCGCGCAGGAGAGAGATGACAATTTGAACCTGCTGCGCTGCGTTTCCTGAGGACTTAGATTTTAAGGCAAGAAACAATTTACAATTATTTTTGAAATTCTGAAACTTAGCTCGATCCCCTGAAAACAAATCTGGCATGGGATCCTAGGTTCCACAACAGGCAACCTAGCAAGATATGCAGCAATACTCTGAACCTCAGTGGCAAGCTGATCCACACGGCCAGACAACTGTGCAAACTCCATTGGGAGAAAAGATCCTCCCCAGCACCCAGAGATACAGAGGGAAAAAAAAAAAAAAAAATGCAACAAACAGAAAAATATCTCTGACAACTTTTCTTCCTTCAAAATATTTTTTTTTTTTCCCTTCTGTGAGTACCATACAATTTTTATGGCCGGTGATACTGTTATGTTACGGTAGCTGAGGAGTGCAGGTAAAAAAGGCAATACACCAGAGCAGTTGGAATCTATGAGATTGCAGTACCCTGACTAACCACCACAACTAGAGGCAGCCGTGGAGCGTTCCTACGATGGTCCTAGACGCCTCGTCACAGCCTGAGAAACTAACTACACCTAAAGATAGAAATAGGAAAGCTATCTGCCCCGGAGCAGAACCCCAAAGATAATAGAAAGCCCCCAAACATATAATGGCGGTTAGACAAGAGGAAATACTGACACAGAAAGAAAATAGTATGAGCAAACGCTGGGGCCCAAACTATCTAAATAGAAAAGGACAGGAAGGGTACTTACTGCAATCCCAGAAAACCCTGAAAAACACCAACATACTAATTTCAAAATCACCTGAGATCACACGACCTCTACCACCTAAATTAGTTCTCTGGTGTAACAAAAACAGCAGCCACTGAAAAAACTGCAAAAAGCAAAAGTACAAAACACAGTGGCTGGACTAAACTGAGAGGGCAAAAAGCCCCCGAGGGGACCCAGAAGGCCCCCACAGAAGTGCAGGACAAAATGCAAAAATATAGCAAAAACACAAAATAAGAAATTGTCTTATCTGATAGCAGGAGATGCAGACACGACACAGCAGGCTACAAGGGAAACTGGAAAGAAGGATTCAGACCAGAACAATTGATCACCGGCAACCCTGATGGGAAAATGATTCCCTTAAATAAGACCAATCAGTAACACCTGATTCCCAATCCTCACTAGCACCGCTTGTAACCACCAGAGGGAGCCTCTGCTCAGAACTCATCTCAAACCCATTCACAACAGTCATGAGTTTCGAAAGCGCAATGGGTTATGTTTCTACTGTGGTGATGCCTCTCATGCTATTTCAGTCTGCCCTAAGCGGGGAAGACGTTTTGCACGCTTAGTTGTCTTGGGTAGTGTTCAGACTAAATTTCTGTTGACTGTTATCCTGATTTGCTCCCTGTCCACATTTTCTGCTCAGGCTTTTGTTGATTCAGGAGCAACTATTAACCTGATGGATTTTGACTTTGCCAAACGTTGTGGGTTTCCCATGACACCCCTGCGGAAGTCTATTCCCCTACTGGGCATTGATTCTACCCCTTTGGCGGAGAATAAACCCCAGTTCTCTACTCAGGTGATAATGAGGGTTGAACCAGATCATCAGGAGAGTTGCAAATTTCTGGTGCTGTATAATCTGCATGACATTATTGTACTAGGTTTCCCTTGGTTACACTCTCATAATCCTGTTTTGGATTGGAAATCTGTGTCTGTGACCAGTTGGGGCTGCCAAAGTGTTAATGCCGACACTCCTGTTTTTTCTGCCTCTCCCAAGTCTCAGGATGTTCCTGACTTTTTGACTGATTTTTCGGATGTATTTAGTGAAAGTAAATCTGCATCTTTGCCCCCTCACAGGAGCTACAATTGCGCTATTGAATTAGTGCCTGGTGGTAAATTTCCTAAAGGTCGCCTTTTTAAATTGTCTGTACCTGAACACGATGCTATGCGATCTTATATCAAGGAGTCATTGGAGAAGGGTCATATCAGACCATCCTCTTCACCCTTGGGTGCCGGTTTTTTCTTTGTGGCCAAAAAGGATGGTTCATTGAGGCCGTGTATTGATTATCGTCTCTTGAATAAGATCACTGTGAAGTATCATTATCCGTTACCCTTGATTTCTGACCTGTTTTCCAGGGGGAAAAGTGCTAGTTGGTTTACCAAGCTTGACCTCAGGGGGCATATAACCTTATTCGCATTAAGCACGGGGATGAATGGAAGACGGCGTTTAATACCCCAGAGGGGCATTTTGAGTACCTAGTGATGCCCTTTGGGCTCACTAATGCTCCTTCCGTCTTCATGAATGATATTTTCAGGGATTTTGTGAATAAATTTCTGATTGTTTATTTGGATGATATCTTGATTTTTTCCAATGACTGGGACTCTCATGTGAAACATATTCGGACTGTGTTCCAGATTTTGAGAGAGAATGCACTGTATGTGAAGGGATCAAAGTGTCTTTTTGGCGTAGAGAAGGTCTCATTTCTGGGATTCATTTTGTCTCCGTCTGTTATTGAAATGGACCCGGTCAAGGTTCAGGCCATCTGTGATTGGGTCCAACCTACTTCATTAAAGGCTCTTCAGAGATTTTTGGGTTTTGCCAATTTTTATCATAAATTTATTGGTAATTTCTCTGGTATTGTTAAACCATTGACTGATTTGACCAAAAAGGGTTCCGATGTGGTTAATTGGCCTCCTGAGGCATTCTCTGCGTTTCAGGAACTTAAGCAGAGATTCACTTCTGCTCCTGTTCTACGGCAGCCTGATGTTTCTCTACCGTTTCAGGTGGAGGTTGTTGCCTCTGAAATTGGGGCAGGTGCCATTTTGTCCCAAAGAGATCCAGAGACCTCTAAGAGTAACCCTTGTGCCTTTTTCTCTCAAAAATTTTCTCCAACTGAACGTAATTATGACGTTGGTAATCGGGAGTTATTGGCCATGAAGTGGGCCTTTGAAGAGTGGAGACATTGGCTGGAAGGAGCCAAACATCAGGTGGTGGTCCTCATGGACAATAAGAATCTGGTTTATCTCGAATTAGCCAAGCGACTTAATCCTAGACAGGCCAGGTGGGCCTTGTTTTTCACACGTTTTAATTTTGTGGTTTCTTTTCTTCCTGGTACTAAGAATATTAAGGCGGATGCCCTCTCGAGGAGTTTCTTTGTGGACTCTCCTGAGTTATCTGATCCTACTGTTATTTTGAAAGAGAGTGTAGTTCTTTCCGCCATCTCGCCCAATTTGAGACTGGCCTTGGAAGGGTGTCAGGAGGATAAACCTGAGCGCTGCCCTATTGGGAAATTGTTTGTCCCAGACCAGTGGAAGAAGAGTGTGATGTCTGAGATTCATTGTTCCGCGTTGGCTGGTCATCCCGGGATTTTTGGTACCAGAGACTTGGTGAGTCAGTCTTTTTGGTGGCCTACTTTGTCTCGTGACATCAGGGAATTTGTGCAGTCCTGAGGGACTTACTCTTGCTCCAAGCCTTGCTCTCGCTCTAGTGGTTTGTTAATGACATTACCTGTGTCCAAGAGGCCATGGACCCATATCTCTATGGATTTTATTTCCGACCTGCCTGTTTCTCAGAGAATGACCGTTATCTGGGTAATCTGTGATAGGTTTTCCAAGATGATACATCTTGTGCCATTACCTAAGTTACCTTCCTCCTCCGAATTGGTGCCTTTGTTCCTTCAGCATGTGGTTCGATTACATGGCATTCCGGAGAACATTGTGTCTGACAGAGGAGTCAAGTTTGTTTCCAGATTTTGGAGGACATTTTGTTCTAAACTTGGTGTTCAATTATCTTTCTCCTCTGCTTTTCATCCTCAGACCAATGGACAAACCGAGAGAACAAACCAGACCTTGGAGACTTATTTGAGATGTTTTGTGTCTGCTGATCAAGATGACTGGGTTCTTTTTTGCCTTTGGCTGAGTTTGCTCTTAATAATAGGGTTAGCTCTGCCACCTTGATGTCTCCATTTTTCTGCAATTTTGGGTTTCACCCTCGATTTTCTTCGGGACAGGCGGAGGCTTCTGACTGTCCGGGTGGTGACTCTGTTGTGGAGCGAATGCAGCAGATTTGGGACCAGGTAGTGGAGAGGTTGTCTCTCTCTCAGGAGAAGGCCCAACGGTTTGCCAACCGGCATATGACTGATGGTCCTCGGTTTAAAGTGGGGGACTTGGTTTGGTTGTCCTCAAGAAATATCACTATGAGGGTTGCATCTTCAAAGTTTAAGCCCAGGTTCATTGGACCTTATAAGATCATGGAGATTCTTAATCCTGTTTACTTCCGTTTGCTTCTTCCAGGGACATGTAAGATCCATAACGTGTTCCACAAGTCCTTATTGAAGAGGTTTGTCGAGCCAGTGGTTCTTATGGCTGCGCCTCCTGACCCTGTTTTGGTTGAGGGCAATCTGGAGTATGTGGTTGAGAAAATATTGGATTCTCTTCTTTCTAGACAGAAACTCCAGTATTTGGTTAAGTGGTCACCGAGCTCATCCTGATCGGCCTGGTTGCACAAGTGAGGGTTCGGTGACCCCTCCTCAAGGGGGGGTACTGTTATGAATGTGCTAGAGATGGTTTCTGAGCAGAGGCTCCCTCTGGTGGTTACAGACAATACTGAACCTTTCAGCGAGGAATGGCAATCTGGGTTCACTGACTGGTCTGATATAAGGGAGGTTCCCTCCCATGATGGTTGCCGGTGATTAGAGTTGAGCGATACTTTCCGATATCCAAAAGTATCGGAATCGGAATGGTATCGCCGATACCCAAAAAATATCTGCGATACCCGATACCGATACCGGAAATCCAATGTAAGTCTATGGGAACAAAATATCGGAATTAAAAAAAAACCCATTCTTGCCTTGTTGGTTAATTGTACATGAAGGAAAACAACAAAGAGTAATGTAGAATGTATTGGGGAAGGTTGAGGAGACATTAAAGGCATAGATGTTTAACCCAATCAAATGGAATAGCATAAATATTTTTTTTTTAAAGATGTTCGGATTGACGAAGAAATTGACAATGTTGTTAACGTTTTTTCTATTTTGGCAAATATGTATATTTCACAACTTCCATGCTCTTCACCTTTTTAACTTTTGACACACTTTCTCCTTCATAATCTTCAGCAGCATCATCTTTTTCATCAAATTATTCTTCATCTTCACCTTCTTTATCTTCTTCTTAAACTTCTTGCTATTCATCTTTTTGTTAACATTACTCATATTCTTCTTATTCAACTATTATTCTTCTTCATATTGTACTTCATCTTCTTCATCATATTCTTATTTGTGACAGAGATTCCTGTACTTGTAATCTGTAAAAGTATGAATTTTTCATCCTTCCGTTCTTGCTGTCACAAAAGATTTAAATTACAACAGTATTTGTCCGTGTTCAGTTTAGCCTGCAGCAGCAGGCATTTTCCAGGGGCACCACGAGGAGGAACGGACTCACCCCCATACACTGCTTAGTCTTCTTCTGCTTATAATTTAGAGCATATATTTTGCTCTTCATTTTGGTCTTATACTTCATGTTCTTCTGCTTTTTGATCTTCTGCTTATTGTTCTTAAGTCTCTTGTTCTGTATCTTGTAGTTTGTCTTAACCTTCTTAGTCCTGTTGGGTAATCTTTTATTTCTTCTTTGTGATGGTGTTTAGGCTGGTTGGCTTGATGCTCGTCGTCCTTGTGGTCGTCATCTTCTTCGGGGTGTCATCAGGGTCGTCGTCTTCATTGTTGGAGATCCAGAGTGATTACCGAAAAAAACATTTAAAAAATCTTCAATTTGTAAATGTAGCAGAAGGTACAAGAGCCAATGCAAGTAACGAGGACCAGCTGACTGTGCTGGAACCCGGAGAGGCAGCAGAAGGAAAAGAGCCAATGGCACAACCGAGGACCAGCTGACGTTACTGGGACACGGTTACTAAGCAAGAGGTACCTGTGCTCCCAAGCACTACCAAGGACCAGCAGACGTTGCTGGAACTCGGATACCGAGATGGAGGCACCTAGGCCAAAGGCACTGCGGAGAACCAGCTGACGGTACTGGAACCCAGACGGGTAGCAGAAGGTACCCATGGAAATTTAAGTTGACAGGCCGCGAGCCGGCCGCAGTTACCGAATCCCACAGTACTACAGTGGGTGATTGTCCTATTGTCACAACGGAAACAGCCTTTATTTGCATATCCCGCAGCACACATAGGAAGCACCTAAACTCCAGGCACCATAGAGTCGGCTAACCCGACCGCAACACGACAAAACAGCTTATTGGAGGCTAAGTGACGTTTACACTGACAGGAAACAGATGGCGTGCTGTAACCAGTCTGGGCAGGAGTGAGAACCCGTGCCAATGACACTTCCGAGCAACAACTGTCGGTGTTGGAGCCCAGGGATGAGAAGAGAACCGGTTGGAGGCAGCAGGACTTTTTGCCGTTCACACAGCAGGGGAACAGCTGACATTACTGAACCCCAGTAACACAGAAGCAAGTGTTGACTGTGCTAACAGCACTTCCGAGCAACAACTGGCGGTGTTGGAGCCCAGGGATGAGAAGAGAACAGGGTGGAGGCAGCAGGACTGTTTGCCGTACACACAGCAGGGGAACAGCTGACATTACTGAACCCCAGTAACACAGGACAAAGTGTTGACTGTGCTAACAGCACTTCCGAGCAACAACTGGCGGTGTTGGAGCCCAGGGTCAAGGAGGATGTTTAAATACTAGATCAAGTATTTTCCTTGTTACGTGTCAATTAAAAATGTCTATACTCCAAACAAGAGAAATATAACCTTTAGTACCATAAGATGATGATTTTACTTTAAAAAATATATGTAAATTAATAATTTACAAACATAAACGCATACATTAACATGTTGAAAAGCAATGCAAACCACAATAAAAATAGGTTAAATAATCTGCTATACGGTTTTAAATAAAAGCATACAAGTACATATCAGAATCCATTAATGATGGATAAGTAACAGTATGTACACCATTTTTATTGTATAGACAATGAATGGCTGACTTAAAAACATAATCAGCATTACAAGTTATCTGTGACATTCATAAAACTTTACATTTGCTGAATAATATCACTAAAAAGTTTTTAAAAATATCTAAAATTTCCATCATGTAATACTGATAATATGTGCCAATCATTTATATTAACAAACAAAACCTTTAAAAAGTGCATAGTGCATAGTGAAAACAGCTATTTATGCCTGACTGTGGACTTGCAAGCATGACAACGGATAGATAAGGTATATATAGATGAGACTGCATAGCCACAGATGGTGAATGGCGATGTAATACTGTACCTCAATAAAGTGTGCGTTACTACTACATACTTTTTTTTATATAGCTTTATAAAAGGTTACGTGCATGTATGGTTGCGCCTTTGTTTGGACGCACAGACTGGCTTCCTGCTGTGACGCGTTGGGTATTGGAGCGTCTGTGCGTCTTATGACGCAGACTAACATTCACGGTGCGCATCGTTCATCATCGCAAGCGTACCGACAACACAAAGGCATTGTCATGACTGCTTTACTCAGTAAACATGCACCTATGATGAAACATACACGCATGTGCCCTATTACATAACAAGCTACAAGAAAAACGCGTGTGAGGTGTGACACAGTTGTTTTCTTAAGGTACAGTATTATATCGACATTGTACAGGTGTCGCTATTCAGTCTGATAAATAGATATCATTCACCTATTCTATCAGTTGTCGTTCTTTCAGCACCACTTACAGGTATATATTTTGCTATTGTGACTATGCACTATTGACTTTAACAAGGTAATGCATGATTTTTGTTACCGATTATCATGTTTACATGAAGGACCTTTATGATATGGGCTGTTAAATTTCTAATTAAATATGTATTTTTTAAAATGACACAAATATAAGTAATGTTGAAGAGGACTATTCCTACATGCATTGTTTGCACAATATTACAGGTGTACATCACGTCCCTTAACCCCTTAATGTCCACTGACGTGCAGAGTCCGTCATGGCAAGGTGTCAGTTCCGGCACCAGGACGGACTCTGCACGTCATGGCTTTGATCTACCACTGCGTGTAAACACGCAGTGGTAGATCAGTGCCGACAGCTGTCACAGACAGCTGACAGGCACGGCAAGCGGTGCGGGGACCTTTGCCATCGGTCCCCGCACCTACAGCGCTGTGCTTGGTCAGTCAATCTGACTGACTAAACACAGCAGCGATCGTGCAGGAGAAGCTGAAATTTCAGCTTCTCCAGCGCGATCAGTGCAGGAGCCGGCGCTGCAGTGGCCAGGCTTCCTGCACTGACAGCCAGGAGCGGAGCCCCACCACCCCTGGCTGTTAACCCCCTGACTGCTGCGATCGAGCGCGATCGCAGAGCTCAGGGGGGGAGTCAGAGGGTCGGGAGCTCCCTCTGCCTCAGATCGGCACCCTGCAATGTATTTGCAGGGGCCGATCTCTGCCTTGATGACCCGGGGGTTGTCATGACAACCTCCGGGTCATTTAGCTACGGGAAGCTGCTGTGATCATTGTCACAGCAGCTTCCACTATAGTTGCAATGCATTGCAATGCCAGAGCATTGCAATGCATTGTAACTGCAATAAAAAGTAAAAAAAGTGAAAGTCCCATAAAGGGACAAGTTAAAAAAAAATCATTTTTTTTTAAAAAATTGTAAAAAAAATATTAAAAAATAATTTAAAAAAAAATCCCCTAAAAAATACACATTTTTATGTAATAAAAAAAATAAAAAACAAAAAACATACACATGTTAGGTATCGCCACGTCCGTAAAAATCCCATCTATAAAAGCGTAACCCTAGTTAACCCCTTCAGTGAAATCCGTAAAAAAAAAAACACAAAAAAGTAGTAAATTATACTTTTTCCAAGCGGTATCATTATACCGCTTGGAAAAAGTGCAATAACACGCGATCAAAAAGTCAGATATAAATAGTCATGGTACCGCTGAAAACGTCATCTTGTCCCGCAAAAAACAATCCACTATACAGCATCATCAGCGAAAAAATAAAAAAGTTATAGCTCGCGGAATAAACTGATGCAAAAATAATTATTTTTTCTATAAAATTTTTTATTGTGTAAAAAACGCCAAAACATAAAAAAAATATATAAATGAGGAATCGCCGTAACCGTAGTGACTCGAAGAATAAAGCTGCGTTATCAATTTTACCACACACGGAACGGAGGAAAAAAAAAAAAAAAAAAAACAATCCCTGAATTGCCGGTTTTTGTTCATTCTGATTCCACAAAAATCGGAATAGGAAACGATCAAAAAACGTTATGTGCCTGAATATGGTACCAATAAAAACGTCAGCTCGTCCCGCAAAAAATAAGCCCACAGATAACTCTGTCGGCCGAAATATGGAAAAATTATAGCTCTCAAAATACGGCGATGCAAAAATTTCTTACAAAAAATTATTCCAAGAAAAAGCATCTTTTAGTGTGTGACAGAAGCTAAACATGAAAAAAGGTGTAAATCTGGTATCGCTGTAATTGCACCGATCCGAGGAATAAAGTCGCCTAATCACTAATACCGCACGAGGAACGGCGTAAAAAAGAAAACCAATTCTTCACCTTTTGTGGATTTGTTCATTGTGCCTCCCAAAGATCGCAGTAAGGCGATCACAGTGGTTCCCCCCCACATATGGGGTATCAGCGTACTCAGGACAAAATGCACAATAGCTTTTGGGGTCCTATTTCTCCTGTTACCCTTAGAAAAATAAAAATTTGGGGCAAAAAGGTAATTTTTGTGGAAAAAAATATGATTTTTTTATTTTCACGGCTCTACATTATAAACTTCTGTGAAGCCCTTGGGGGTTCAAAGTGCTGACCACACATCTAGATAAGTTCCTTGGGGGTCTAGTTTGCAAAATGGGGTCATTTGTGGGGGTTTCTACTGTTTAGGCACATCAGGGGCTCTCCAAGCGCGACATGACACCCGCAGACCATTCCATCAAAGTCTGCATTTAAAAACGGTGCTCCTTCCCTTCCGAGCTCTGCCATGCGTCAAAATAGTGGTTTACCCCCACATATGGGATATCAGCGTACTCAGGACAAATTGCACAATAGCTTTTGGGGTCCTATTTCTCCTGTTACCCTTATAAAAATAAAAATTTGGGGGCAAAAAGATTATTTTTGTGGAAAAAAATATGATATTTTTATTTTCACGGCTCTACGTTATAAACTTCTGTGAAGCACTTGGGGGTTCAAAGTGCTCACCACACATCTAGATAAGTTCCTTGGGGGGTCTAGTTTCCAAAATGGAGTCACTTGTGGGGGTTTCTACTGTTTAGGCACATCAGGGGCTCTCCAAACGTGACATGACACCCGCAGACCATTCCATCAAAATCTGCATTTGAAAAAGGCGCTCCTTCCCTTTCCAGCTCTGCCATGCGTCAAAATAGTGGTTTACCCCCACATATGGGGTATCAGCATACTCAGGACAAATTGCACAATAACTTTTGGGGTCCTGTTACCCTTTGGAAAATAACAATTGGGGGTGGAAAGATCATTTTTGTGGAAAAGATATGATTTTTTAATTTTACTGCTCTACGTTATAACCTTCTGTGAAGCCCTTGGGGGTTCAAAGCTTTCACCACACATCTAGATAAGTTCCTTGGGGGTCTAGTATCCAAAATGGGGTCACTTGTGGGGGGTTTCCACTGTTTAGGCACACAGGGACTCTCCAAATGCGACATGGCGTCCAATCTAAATTCCAGCCAAAAAAGTCAAATGGCGCTGCTTCCCTTCCAAGCTCTGCCATGCGCCCAAATAGTGGTTTACCCCCACATATGGGGTATCAGCGTACTCAGGACAAATTGCACAATAACTTTTGGGGTCCTTTTACCCTTTGGGAAATAAAAATTGGGGGTGGAATGATCATTTTAGTGGAAAAGATATGATTTTTTAATTTTACAGCTCTACGTTATAACCTTCTGTGAAGCCCTTGGGGGTTCAAAGCTCTCACCACACATCTAGATAAGTTCCTTGGGGGTCTAGTTTCCAAAATGGGGTTACTTGTGGGGGGTATTCCCTGTTTAGGCATACAGGGGCTCTCCAAATACGACATGGCGTCCAATCTCAATTCCAGCCAAAAAAGTCAAATGGCGCTGCTTCCCTTCCGAGCTCTGCCATGCACCCAAATAGTGGTTTACCCTCACATATGGGGTATCAGCGTACTCAGGACTAATTGCACAATAACTTTTGGGGTCCTTTTATCCTTTGTAAAATAAAAATTGGGATGAAAAGATCATTTTTGTGGAAAAAAACATGATTTTTTTAATTTTACGGCTCTACGTTATAACCTTCTGTGAAGCCCTTGGGGGTTCAAAGCTCTCACTACACATTTAGATAAGTTACTTGGGGGGTCTAGTTTCCAAAATGGGGTCACTTGTGGGGGGTTTCCACTGTTTAGGCACACAGGGACTCTCCAAATGCGACATGGCGTCCAATCTCAATTCCAGCCAAAAA
Organism: Oophaga sylvatica; assembly: GCA_033576555.1. Taxonomy (NCBI): domain Eukaryota; kingdom Metazoa; phylum Chordata; class Amphibia; order Anura; family Dendrobatidae; genus Oophaga; species Oophaga sylvatica. The sequence goes on from JARQOD010000489.1 coordinate 129,734, forward strand.
AGTCAAATGGCGCTGCTTCCCTTCCGAGCTCTGCCATGCACCCAAATAGTGGTTTACCCCCACATATGGGGTTATCAGCGTACTCAGGACTAATTGCACAATAACTTTTGGGGTCCTTTTATCCTTTGGAAAATAAAAATTGGGATGAAAAGATCATTTTTGTGGAAAAAACATGATTTTTTAATTTTACGGCTCTACGTTATAACCTTCTGTGAAGCCCTTGGGGGTTAAAAGCTCTCACAACACATTTAGATAAGTTACTTGGGGGGTCTAGTTTCCAAAATGGGGTCACTTGTGGGGGGTTTCCACTGTTTAGGCACACAGGGACTCTCCAAATGCGACATGGCGTCCAATCTCAATTCCAGCCAAAAAAGTCAAATGGCGCTGCTTCCCTTCCGAGCTCTGCCATGCGCCCAAATAGTGGTTTACCCCCACACATGGGGTATCGATGTACTCAGGAGAAATTGTACAAAAAATATTGTGGTTCATTTTCTACTGATACCCTTGACAAAATTTTAAAAAATTGTGTCGAAAGAAAAATTTTGGGAAAAAAAGTTAAATGTTAATTTTTTCCTTCCACATTGCTTCAATTCTTGTGAAGTACCTAAAGGGTTAATAAACTTCTTGAATGTGGCTTTGAACATGTTGAGGGGTGCAGTTTTTAGAATGGTGTCACTTTTGGGTATTTTCTGTCATATTGACTCCTCAAATTCACTTCAAATGTGAGGTGGCCCCTAAAAAAAATGATTTTGTAAATTTTGTTGGAAAAATGAGAAATTGCTGGTCAACTTTTAACACTTATAACTTCCTAACAAAAAAAAATTTTGGTTCCAAAATTGTGCTGATGTAAAGTAGACATGTGGGAAATGTTATTTATTAACTAATTTTTGTGACATATCTCTCTGATTTAATGGCATAAAAATTAAAAGTTTGAAAATTGCAAAATTTTCAAAATTTTTGCCATATTTCCGTTTTTTTCATAAATAAACGCAAGTTATATTGAAGAAATTTTACCACTATCATGAAGTACAATATGTCTCGAGAAAACAATCTCAGAATCGCCAAGATCCGTTGAAGCGTTCCAGAGTTATAACCTCATAAAGAGACAGTGGTCAGAAATGTAAAAATTGGCCTGGTCTTTAACCTACAAAATGGCTTGGTCGTTAAGGGGTTAATCAACATTGGATTATTATATTTACTTGTATGCTTTTATTTAAAAGCCAAGAACACTGAAGTCTAACCTTCGCACTGAAGCTGTTGTCAAAGTTCAACCCACATTATGCACTTCCAACATTGCAGCATTTGAGTCATGATGTGAGTTGGATTTGTCTAAGCTATGGAGTGACAAGGTTGACCATCAGTATCCTATAGCATAAGTAGGCTTTTGTGTTAGCATTTGTTTTCGACATGTGCATATCTGAAATAATGTCACAATTATTTTGTTACAGATTTGTGATAAAGACTAATCATTTTATGGTTTTAAAGCTGACGTTTCAATTGTTTACAGCTTACAAATCAGGTGTAGCCTCATATCTGTGTAGCACTAGACACTTTGACATGTCATGTTTTTTTTCACCATGTGTAGGTAGCTAGCAGTAATTTTTGCCGGACACACAGCAGGGGAACAGCAGGCGTTACTGAACCCCACAAACACATCAGCGATTGTTTTCATCTGTGCATCTAACACTTCTGAGCAGCAACTGGCGGTGTTGAAGCCCAGGGTCAAGGAGGGTGTAGGCAGAGGCCTAGTATGAGATGTTTGAAGTTGAATTTGTAGTTAGCAGCAGTAATTTTTGCCAGACACACAGCAGGGAAACAGCAGGCGTTACTGAACCCCACAAACACATCAGCGATTGTTTTCATCTTTGCATCTAACACTTCTGAGCAGCAACTGGCGGTGTTGAAGCCCAGGGTCAAGGAGGGTGTAGGCAGAGGCCTAGTATGAGATGTTTGAAGTTGAATTTGTAGTTAGCAGCAGTAATTTTTGCCAGACACACAGCAGGGGAACAGCAGGCGTTACTGAACCCCACAAACACATCAGCGATTGTTTTCATCTGTGCATCTAACACTTCTGAGCAGCAACTGGCGGTGTTGAAGCCCAGGGTCAAGGAGGGTTTTGAAATAAAATATTGAGTTATTGCCTTGTTACGTGGCCATTGCAAATGTATGTACTTCAAATAAGAATAAATGAAGTTTTACTAGGACAATAAAATGATGAATTTCAATTCCAAGAATAGAAAAATATTTATACTTGAGAGTCCTCAGTGGTTGATACCGTTTAATGGCTAACTGAAAAGATGGTAACAAATTCAAAGCTTTCGAGACTACTCAGGTCTCTTCATCAGGCTAAGAGTAAAACAAAAAATGAAGAATCACATATTTCTACACACAACAGGACACAGGAATAGTGCAATAGGTAAGACAAGTGACGTGAAGCAGAACTGTCATTATGGCAGAGGGATGATCATAAATATTGGAACAGCTCATAGATAAGGAGAGAAAGTTTTATTGCCCTCTGATTGGGTCTGGTGTTCTGTTTTGATGCCCTAGAAGGTCAGAGACGCAGATTCCTTAATTGATATAGAATGACATGAATCCGTGTGATCTATTCATTACAGCACTAACAGTGTCAAAGGTCATCATGAGATTATATTCCCAAACCTTTCTATCTTTCTCAGATTTGAAGTTATATTTTAATACCAGTAGTTCCATATCCATCATGCTATGACCGGGCATACAAAAGTGTTTTGCCACAGGTAAATCCATTATTTTTTCTCTTATTGTGTGGCGATGATAATTCATCCTTGTTCTCAGTTTTTGGCCGGTCTCCCCCACATACAGACCCCCAGTTGGACATTTTGTACATATAATTAGGTACACCACATTAGATGTGATGCAGCTGAAAGTACCTTTGATCTTGTAGTCCTGATGGGAGTAGGGTATCTTTATCTTGTCCGTGGTCATTATAGATGCACAGGTTTTACATTTCTTATTGTTGCAAGGAAAGGTTCCTGCAGCTGTTGGGGAGGACAGGGAGCTTCTGACAATGATGCTTCTTACATTTGGGGGCTGCCTAAAACACAGTAGTGGGGGGTCGCCTCAGAAAGACTTTTTTGAACCAGGGATACCATCCAAGAACAATTGAAAACCAAATTTCAAGAGCCAACAGAATATCAAGGAATCACCTGCTACATTACAAAGGTAAAGAAGAAAATAACCGGGTGCCTCTAGTGGTCACCTACAATCTAAATCTGGAGGTGCTAAGGGGAGCTACACGGAAACTACAACCTTTACTACAAAAAGATGCCCGATATTACAATCCATATTTCCAGACCCCCCACTACTGTGTTTTAGGCAGCCCCCAAATGTAAGAAGCATCATTGTCAGAAGCTCCCTGTCCTCCCCAACAGCTGCAGGAATCTTTCCTTGCAACCATAAGAAATGTAAAACCTGTGCATCTATAATGACCACAGACAAGATAAAGATCCCCTACTCCCATCAGGACTACAAGATCAAAGGTACTTTCAGCTGCATCACATCTAATGTGGTGTACCTAATTATATGTACAAAATGTCCAACTGGGGGTCTGTATGTGGGCGAGACCGGCCAAAAACTGAGAACAAGGATGAATTATCATCGCCACACAATAAGAGAAAAAATAATGGATTTACCTGTGGCAAAAAACTTTGGTATGCCCGGTCATAGCATGATGGATATGGAATTACTGGTATTAAAATCTAACTTCAAATCTGAGAAAGATAGAAAGGTTTCGGAATATAAGCTCATCATGACCTTTGACACTCTTAGTGCTTGAATGAATAGATCACACGGATTCATGTCATTCTATATCAATTAAGGAATCTGCGTCTCTGCCCTTCCAGGGGCATGAAAACACAAAACCAGACCCCAATCAGAGGGCAATAAAATTTTCTATCCTTATCTAGGAACTGTTCCAATATTTATGTTCATCCCTCTGGCATAATGACAGTTCTGCTGCACGTCACTTGTCTTACCTATTGCACTATTCCTGTGTCCTGTTGTGTATAGAAATATGTGATTCTTCATTTTTTGTTTTAGATCTTTGCCTGATGAAGAGACGTGAGTAGCCTCGAAAGCTTGCAATTTGTTACCATCTTTTCAGTTATCCATTAATAGATATAAACCACTGAGGACTCTCAAGTCTAAATATTTTTCTATCTACTGGCTAAGACAGTACGAAGATACACATCTTTCCTAATTTCAAGAATAAAAATAAAGACCCTGCAAATATAAACGCATATATGCACATGCCAACAAGAAATGGAACAACACACCACCCAAAAATTAGTTTACAAAATATAGTGTTGTAAATTTAAGAATAAAAGTCCATTTTTGTATTTATGAATAATGCTTAAGGAACGCTATGTTAAACCATAACATAGTGAAGACAATGAATTTTGTAATAGTCACTCATCATCATCATTGCAATTTATATGTGACAGTCACAGACATTTCAATTATTTAAGTTAATAAAATCGTTACTTTGTACAGCATGTATGACATGTCCAGCATGGACTCATCAATGTGATGACGCAATAATGTACGATAAAAAATAACCATTTAAAAAAACATTATGCATTGTCACAATTTAAGTGTGTGCCTGCAAGTGTAGGTGAAACAAAGGCTACGGATAGCAAAGGTATATTCTATGTCTGTATCAGACAGTGGACAGCCTCTGATGGGTAATGGCGATGTTATACTGTACGTCAATAAAGTCTGCGGCTGCAATCATGCATTTTTTGCTTGTACAGTGTTGAAGAGGGTAAAAGCATGTCTGGTTGCGCAAGGCTTTATCCGTCAACACTACCTTCCTACTGTCACGCGTAGGGTAGGGTAGCGTGTGTCTATTAGATGACTCTCTATAAAATGTGACCTTACGCAGCGTTATTCTGCCCTAGGGACGCCAAAAATACGACAGCAGTAATCATTTACTGTCTAATACTCCACCTATGACCAACAAAAAAAGCACGTTCCCTCTTTAACAATCTACAAGACTAACAAGCATAATGGTTGACGCTGACTTTATTGAGGTACAGTATTACATCGACATTGTCCATGAGTAACTATGCACTGTGATACCTATATACCATTATTAATTTATATCCGTTGTGGTTGTTTCAACAGCACTTGCAGGTATAACTACCTATTGTCAGTATGCATGATGCACTTTCTAGATGTAATAATTTATTATTGCACATTATTACCAGGTTTAGATGCTGGCCATTTCATATATGGTGTGTGAAGTTACAGTTGGCATCAGTATGTGTATTTTATAATGTCTGTCATAAATATAACTCGTGATGATGATGATGAGGATGTTTATGATTCGTACATCCATTGACTGCATTATCTTACAGGTACAGATAAAGTTCCTTAAAAAGCATTAATTGATAAGTATGAAATGTACTTTTATGCATTAATTTCAAAAAGTGAACACTATGTTTTAGTTTTTGTTACCATTTCTAATAGACATGTGCAGATATGCGCTGTGATGACAAATTATTATTTGTCCATATTTGTTATAAAAATGTATCATTCTAGGCCTGGAAAACTTCACAATTTCCTGTTTTAAGCATAACAATCAGGGTGGCGGCTCTTCCCTATTTGGAGCATGTTCGACATGGGTTTTTCTGTGCATGTGTAGGGAACAGGAGACTTCTTGCCGGACACACAGCAGGGGAACAGCTGGCGTTACTGAAACCCACTAACACTATAGCTTGTGTATTGGTCTGTGGACACGACACTTCTGAGCAGAAACTGGCAGTGTTGTAGCCCAGGGAGTAGAGTTCAGGTGGTAGAAAGATGAACATAACAGGAGACATGGATAACGTTGCGAACCAGTTATTTAATCTGAAAACGGACAGACAAATTCAGGCGAGATCCATGCCTTGTTCATTTTCAGAAAAGTAAGCCGGTCTACATTATCGGAGGATAGTCGCATGCGACGGTCTGTTAGTACACCATCTGCAGCACTAAAGACGCGCTCCGATAATACACTGGCAGCAGGGCAAGCCAGCACCTCCAATGCATACTGGCTAAGCTCTGGCCATGTATCCAGCTTAGAGACCCAAAACTTGAATGGGAAGAGCCATCTGGGAGTACACTGAGAGGGAAAGACATGTAGTCTGTCACCATCTTACGGAAACGTTGCCTCCTGCTGACTGGAGCCGTCTCGGATGGTGTAGACATTTGTGGCGCTGCCACAAAACTTCGCCACATTTGGAACATACTGGTCTTGCCCTGTGCAGAGGCGCTGCTTGTGCTCCCTCTTGTTGCAGAGCTGTCTTCACTGCCTCGACGCACAGAGCTGCTTTGTAAAGCAGTAGCAGCAGCAGTGCTCTCGGCTGGAATGGAGAACATTATGGATTGCACCAGTGTGTCTTGGTACTCCCGCATTTTACGCTCCCGGTTCAACGGTGTGATGAGGCTTTGTAAGTTGTCCCGGTAGCGAGGGTCTAGGAGGGTGTACACCCAATAATCAGACGTGGTGAGAATGTTGGCGATGCGACGGTCGTTTCTCAGGCACTGCAGCATGAAATCAACCATGTGCTGCAGACTCCCAACTGGCCAAGAAACGCTGTCCCCTGCAAGAGGCGTCATCTCTGCCTGCTCTGCATCACCCCACCCTCGCTCTACATACTGACTAGAGCGTTGTGTACCTCCCTCTGGAGCGATGTCTTCCTCCTCCATTGACTCCTCCTCATCCTCCTCACAAAGTGAGCCCTGCCCAGCCCTTTGTGAGGAACCACGTTGCGCTGACTGTCCAGAAGGTGATGGAATTTGTGACTCCTCATCCTCCACCTCTTCCAAAACCTCATCCCTTAGTGCTTGCAGTGTTTTTTGAAGCAGGCAGATAAGGGGGACAGTCAGGCTGACTAGTGCATCATCTGCACTCGCCATCCACGTTGACTCATCAAACGCACGCAAAACGTGGCAGATGTCCTTCATAGAGGCCCACTCAGTAGTGATGAAGTGTGAACGGCGCAAATTGCGAGTTGATTGCGCCTGATGCAGCTGATACTCCATTACTGCTGGCTGCTGCTCACACAACCGCTCCAACATATGTAACGTGGAATTCCACCTGGTGGGTACGTCACATATGATGCGATGTTCAGGAAGGCGAAATCTGCGTTGCAGAGCTGCAATGCGCGATCTGGCCATGCTGGAACGTCGCAAATGAGCGCACTCTAGGCGGACCTTGTGCAGCAGTGCATCAAGATCCGGATAGTCCCTCAAAAAACTCTGCACGACCAAGTTGAGCACATGTGCCAGACATGGTATGTGAGTGAGGTTGCCAAGGCCCAGAGCTGCCACCAGATTTCGGCCATTGTCACACACTACCAAGCCTGGCTGGAGATTCGCTGGCAAAAAACACACATCGCTCTCCTGCTTGATGGCATTCCAGAGCTCCTGCGCTGTGTGGCTTCGATTCCCCATGGAAATTAATTTCAGGACGGCCTGTTGACGTTTGGCCACGGCTGTGCTCATATCGGTCGCAACAGGTAAGCGTTCACGGGTCCATGTGGAGGTAGACCGTGACGGCTCCTGCAGCGATGATTCTGAGGAACTGGAGTAGGAGGAGGAGTCAATGTGGACAGACTGGATTCCTGCAATCCTTGGAGTTGGCAGAACACGTACAGCGCCACTCGCAAGATCTGTACCCGGCTCCACAACATTGACCCAATGGGCAGTGAGGGAAAGGTATCGTCCCTGGCCATGGGTACTGGTCCACGCATCGGTGGTCAGGTGGACCTTGCTACTGACGGCGTTTAGTAGCGCATGTTTAATTTTTCCCTCAACATGCTTTTGCAAACCAGGGACGGCTTGCCTGCTGAAATAAAATCGGCTTGGCACATTGTATTGTGGGACTGCCAATGCCATTAAGTTACGGAAACTGTCAGTCTCCACCAGCCTGAATGACAGCATTTCAAGGGACAGGAGTTTTGCAATGCCAGCATTCAGAGCCTGTGCTCGTGGATGGTTTGCCGAGTATGGCCGTCTTTTATCCCATGCCTGTGCTACCGATGGCTGTTTTGTGGCCTGGGAGTGTGAGGATGACAGGGAACTTGCAGCTGTGGGTGGAATAACACTGGGTCTCTGGACAACAGTGATAGAGGTTCTTCCATGGCGATCCTGTGAGGAAGCCGAACCAGCTGTGTGTGAGCTGGAGGAAGAGGCTCCAACACGAGCTGAAGATGTAGGTGCTGCTGTAGGTTGGCCTACATCTCCAGTGTGTCTTTGTAACTCAACCACGTGCTTTGTCCGCACATGTTTCCACATATTTGTGGTATTCAGGTTACTGCCACTTTTACCTCTTTTTACTTTTTGATTGCACAGCTTGCATTTGACATAGCAAATATCATCTGCAAGTGTGTCAAAAAAGGACCACGCAGTGCAAGTCCTGGGAGCGCCCGTTTTGGCTGTTGTAAGAGAACTGCTACGAACGGGTGCCAAACTGGAGGCTACAGGCAACCGAGTCTGCAGCCTACCTCTCCCTACTGTTTGGACCGTTGGGGCAATCTCTTCCTCAGAGCTGCTCCCACCACCTTCCTGTTCCTCACGCCATGTTGGGTCTTGGACCTCATCATCTCCAGTACCCTCTTCCAACACCTGCTGCTGTTGGGTGGTCTGGCCAGCACCATGCTCAACAGAAACTGGCACCTGAGTCTCATCATCATCAGATGCGTTCTGCGGTGTGCTGACCATCGGCACTGGCTCACCCGCCTCTTCAGATTCAGAGAGACACAGCTGTTGCGCATCACTGCATACTCCCTCTTCTTCACATTCCAGAATGCTGCTTGGCTGGGCCCCTGTTTGCAAGCCAACAGATTCTGAGAACAGAAGCAGAGACTCAGCTGGCTCCTTTACAGAGCTCTCTGACTGCCTGGGCAATTTGGCAGGCGGTGAAGAGACAGATGGTTGTTCAACAGTGCTGTGGTCCTGAGAGGAGGTGGAAGCAATTGAAGTCGATGCATTGGCTGCCATCCAACCAACAACGGCTTCAATTTGTTCTTCTCGCAGCAGGGGGGTACGCCGAGCTCCTACAAAAGTGCGCATAAAGGAACGCTCACGGGGAAAACTGGTGGATGCTGTGTCACTGGGTGGGGCAGCAGCCACAGAATCCCCACGTCCTCTCCCTGCTGAAACTCCACGGCCACGACCACGTGCCTTACTCCCTGCCTTCTTCATCTTGGTAGATTGATAAAGAAAGTCAGAAAAGTTATAAGGCCTAAGTGTGGTTATTCCTCAGAGACTGCAGTGAACACTGCAGACAACTGTTCACTAGCTGTGAAAGGCCCCTTTGTGTACTTCTATAGTGTTTGCAACCAATGTATTGTATACGGATGGAAGCGCGTCACACTAATAGATTATATTTTTTAAAATAGAATGGAGCAGCACCAATTAGAGAAAAATGTGAAGGATGAGGCAGTGACACACGCTCAGCAGACTACAACCAGCAGTGGTTGAAGAACTAACTGGAGCGTAATCTGCACTCAAAAGATGAAAAGCTCACAGACTACAGTGAACACTGCAGACAACTGTTCAGTAGCTGTAAAAGGCCCCTTTGTGTACTTCTATAGTGTTTGCAACCAATGTATTGTATACGGATGGAAGCGCGTCACACTAATAGATTATATTTTTTAAAATAGAATGGAGCAGCACCAATTAGAGAAAAATGTGAAGGATGAGGCAGTGACACACGCTCAGCAGACTACAACCAGCAGTGGTTGAAGAACTAACTGGAGCGTAATCTGCACTCAAAAAATGAAAAGCTCACAGACTACAGTGAACACTGCAGACAACTGTTCAGTAGCTGTAAAAGGCCCCTTTGTGTACTTCTATAGTGTTTGCAACCAATGTATTGTATACGGATGGAAGCGCGTCACACTAATAGATTATATTTTTTTAAAATAGAATGGAGCAGCACCAATTAGAGAAAAATGTGAAGGATGAGGCAGTGACACACGCTCAGCAGACTACAACCAGCAGTGGTTGAAGAACAAACTGGAGCGTAATCTGCACTCAAAAAATGAAAAGCTCACAGACTACAGTGAACACTGCAGACAACTGTTCAGTAGCTGTAAAAGGCCCCTTTGTGTACTTCTATAGTGTTTGCAACCAATGTATTGTATACGGATGGAAGCGCGTCACACTAATAGATTATATTTTTTTAAAATAGAATGGAGCAGCACCAATTAGAGAAAAATGTGAAGGATGAGGCAGTGACACACGCTCAGCAGACTACAAACAGCAGTGGTTGAAGAACTAACTGGAGCGTGATCTGCACTCAAAAAATGAAAACCTCACAGACTACAGTGAACACTGCACACAACTGTTCACTATCTGTGAAAGGCTCCTTCTGTACTTCTATAGTGTTTGCAACCAATGTATTGTATACGGATGGAAGCGCGTCACACTAATAGATTACTGTTAATTTCAATTGAATGGAGCTGCACCAATTCCACAAAATAAAAATAAAAAAAAGAGTCAGTGAGTGACACGTGCAGATGCCTACAAACAGCGGTGGATGCAGAGCAAACTGCAGCGTCACCTGCACTCTCACACACACACCTTGCACAGAGCTGTTAAAACAACACTGCAAGGCAAAAGGAAGCTTTACACAGCGGTTGGTAAACTAGCCTGCCTAAAGCACAGTACACAAAATCGCAATCTCTAACTGTCCCTCAGAGTCAGCAGAGCAGCGTTCTGTCCCTAACTGAGTTCACAGCACAGTGACGCTAAAATGGCGGCGGCGCCTTTTATAGTGCATTCTGACATCATTTCAGCAGCCAATCACAGCCATGCCATTAGTTAAGATGACCGCAGCATTACAGGATGTGCCCATACTTCGTAGGATTCCTCATTGGCTGACTAAAATCACAGTGCCTCTCAAAGAATTATGGGAACTTCCGATTCCGGTATACGATATAGGAAAAATATCGGAACTAAGTATCGGAATTCCAATACAGCGAATATCGGCCGATACCCGATACTTGCGGTATCGGAATGCTCAACACTACCGGTGATCAATTGTTCTTGTCTCAATTGTGGTTCCTGGTTCTTTTGGAAGTTTGCTGGAGTCTTGCCTGCATCTCCTTCTTTCAGATAAGATATTTTTTGCTTTTCTTTTTGTGCTTGCTTTTTGCATTGTTTTCTGCACTTTTGTGGAGGTCAGCCAGGTCCCCTCCTGAGGCCTGAGCTCCTCACAGTTTATCTGCAGCCACTGTTATTTGCTCATTTGCTTTTTCCTGTTTTTTCAGCGGCTGCAGCTTGGTTTTGTTCACACTGAGATCTGATTTAGCGGGTGGCGAGATCATGTGATCTCAGATTTTTTGTAATCAGAATTGTTGGATTTTTGTAGGGTTTTCTGGGTTGCAGAAAGTAATCTCTCCTTTCCTATCCTATTTAGTCAGCTTGTGGCCCCAGCGTTTGCTCAATCTATTTTCTGCCTATGTTTGTGTTTTCATCTTGTCTAACCGCCATTATATGTTTGGGGGCTTCCTATTTTCTTTGGGGATCTGCTCCGGGGCAGATAGCTTTCATCTTTCTGCCTTTAGGTGTAGTTATCTCTCAGGCTGTGACGAGGCGTCTAGGATCAACGTAGGAACGCTCCACGGCTACCTCTAGTTGTGTCGTTAGTTTAGGAATCTGCAACCCATAAGTTACCAACATCTCAGGTGTTCTGCTGCCCTGCTGTTGTTCCTGTCCTCCTCAGCTACCGAAACACAACACCGCACCTTCGAACGTTTTTTTGGACGGGACTTTTGGATCTTCAGCCATGAGCTCTTTGTATAATGTGTCAACTGCATTTACAGCATGAGCTGGAGCCATAGAAGCTTAGTCCCAGTTTATAACTTTTGCACTTTTCAACTCATTGGCAGTATTGCTGCCATGACGAATAGTGCACGTCGACGTTTCATTAATTGGTATAGGCAGTTTGAACAGATTATGGGAAGTTCGGCCTCCCTCCAGCAAAGTGGCAGCAATGCCTGTAAATGTACATGGCAAGACTAATTCATTTATGTTCCCAACGTGATGCATGATTATATTATACAGGAATGTTTTGCCACTTCCACCAGGTCCATCAATAAAAAATAGGCAGTTTTCCAAGTTGGGATTCTCAATAGCTTCTGTGATTTTTTCGAAAGTCTTTAGTTGTTTTGGGTTTAACATTTTGAATTTCTTCTCATACAAATCCTTTTCTGCAACAGGGTCGTAATATTTGCTAGAATTGATTGGATCATCGTACTTGCCAACATGAAGTTGTAGGCCAAAATCTTGTTCTGACTTTCCATGTGTCCGTAACACAGACTCAATTTCCTGTAATGTCATATAAAGGGCCTTTTCTACATGAGGGAAATGTTTGGTATAGTCTTCCATGGGATTTTTCTTGTGCCTTTGAAACAATGCTGCGGCATTTGACGGCTCACACATGATGCAAATAAATGCAAACAATTGTCTAAGTTGTATTGGCATTTGATAAGTGGCAGCTTCTGTTAGGCAAGTATCCCATTCAGAGTCATCATCAGTTAACCCTCTAGCAATACATGCTTCTTGGAAAGTAGCAAAACAGTTTCCTTCAGTTGTTCTGAGATCCTCAAAAGATGTTGCGCCTCTAATATTGAGAAGGAGAATTCGGAGAAAGTATTTTTCTCTGTCTAAAGGACTAACGTTAAACATTCTGCCAATTGTGGTTTTATGACCTTTGCTACGTGGTTTCCATGTAACATTTTTATCATCCCATGTGTAATGTTCAGGGATTTAAATGTATAAAGCTTGGATGAGTGTTTTTGAGCGGGAGCTCTGCACAAACAATTTGTCAATTCTTTCTTTATCCCAGGCTTTGTATTCTAGGGACATAAAACCAAGATGTGTCCGTGAGGGAGCCCTCTTTTTTGGAACTCAATTACATACACCATACCAATAGCATGTCCAAATCTGTGGTATGTGGTTAAGTCTCCAAGTAGCAATTTTATTTTGATGTTAAATACTCGTGCTACTAAATCCGGCCTTTTCGCATGGCTGCTGGCTGGGAAGTAAATTTTCTCTTATTTCTGCCCATTTTAGATTGCACGTTACTGTTACAAATAGGTCTGGTTTGCCATATTTCCTGACCATTGCCATGGTATCTTGGTAATTTTGTGCCATATTTCTTGGACTTCCTTGAAAGTTGATGGCAGTAATAACTATTTTTCCAGGCAGGATATGTATGTCCATGAAATGGTGGTTGGTTACAAATTGGTGAAGGATGTCATATTCTTCAGCTCTTACAGTAATTTGATTTTTGCGTACCCAATTTAAACGGTTTGCTTCAGTTTTGCAATAGGCATCAATCATAAATTGGTGTGTCAGCTTTCGTGCATTAAGGAACTGGTTAAAAGTACCATCATGAATGGCAAAGTGGTATGAATACCATTGAAGTTGTCACATTTTCTCGATCAACTGTTTTTTTTAGTTCTGTAGTCCACCTAGAGTCACCATAAGGAAAAAGCAAAGGGTAGCACATTGGGTCACAGAGTCTACACAGGATAGATATATTTTGTAAAGTGCCACTTTTGGGATGAATGGTAATGTCACGGTTTTCTGGGGGTGCACCATCTGCGCTGTGGAAAATGGCAGCAATTTCCCCTCTGGCAGTTGGAGCATTGATTCTGCCAGGGTGCATCATATTTACTTTTTCTCTCACGAAAGTCATGCTATATTCAATAGGCATTCGGTTGTCTAGATTTGCTTTCAGCATTTCTTCTTGCTAAAATTGCAACATATTTTTGTATTGTCTGAGAAAGGATTGATGTCTTCGAGAATTTTTTGTAAGATTTTCCATAACATTACGAATGCATCCACTGTTGGCTGGATTTTGCATTCTTTCATTCAAGGCTTGAGCCGAATCCAGAATATATAACTGGGCGAATGTTGGTGATTCACCTTGGTTAGGGTGCAGCGCAGATGTTGCATGGTAAATTTGCCCATGGATTCTGTAGCAGAAAGGACCTGATCGCCTGTTAATTAATTGGTCAATTTGTGCACCCATTGATGCAAAAGCATTTGCACTATTGTATGATCTTATGTTTTCCATAAAATTCTTGGAGTTTGGTTCCGATCTCTTCATGCAATTAGTAATATAGGGATTCATTCGCACTTCTTCCAGTATGATGGTTCCATTATGACAACAGTTTGTTGTAATTTCATTTTGGAAATGGTTAGCATTACAAAATGAGCATTTGTTGTTCATTGGGCCAAGATAGCACGCTTCAATGTCGACTTCATTGAAGTTTTCAGCAAGCTAAGCATTGTTGCGACATCTTACGTTCTTACCCCAGCGGGCAGGATGTTTAGCACGGGCTTCTCTTTGTCTCTCAGCATTGGCTTTGCAATGCTGCTGAAGCTCACCTTCTGTCATACTCTCTTGGGCAGACCTATGCCTTTCAGCGTCAGCTTTGCGCATCTGATGACGCTTTTCTTGTGTGACATTATGACGGGCAGCCCTTCTTCTGACAGAGTCTTCACACTGCAATTTAAGGTGCTGTTTTTTACCTTTACTTCTACAAACCTTTTGAGCTTCTGCCCTTTTTTTTCTTTTTGCGTCAGTTTTCTCTTGAGAAAGAACTTGCTTGCGTTTGGGTGGCATTATTATGAATTTACGGAACGAATAAGGTTTTAAAGTTTACCAAATGTTTATTTTTTCTGTCAGACACCGGAGGCACTGTATGGCGCAGAATATATGTGCCCAATTTTTTATTTTTCTGTCAGACACCGGAGGCACTATATGGCACAGAATGTATGTGACCAATTTTTATTTTTCTGAGACCGGAGGCACTGTATGGCGCAGTGTTATGATTTGGTAGCTGAGGAGTGCAGGTAAAAAAGGCAATACACCAGAGCAGTTGGAAACTATGAGATTGCAGTACCCTGACTAACCACCACAACTAGAGGCAGCCGTGGAGCGTTCCTACGTTGGTCCTAGACGCCTCGTCACAGCCTGAGAAACTAACTACACCTAAAGATAGATATAGGAAAGCTATCTGCCCCGGAGCAGAACCCCAAAGACAATAGGAAGGGTACTTACTGCAATCCCAGAAAACCCTGAAAAGCACCAACACCACAATTTCAAAAACACGACCTCTACCACCTAAATTAGTTCTCTGATGTAACAAAATCAAAACAGCAGCCACTGAAAAAACTGGAAAAAGCAAAAGTACATACATAAGTGGCTGAACTAAACTGAGAGGGCAAAAGCCCCCGAGGGGACCCTGAAGGCCCCCACAGAAGTGCAGGACAAAAATGCAAAAATATAGCACAAAAACAAAAAGAAGAAAATGTCTTATCTGTTAGCAGGAGATGCAGACACGACACAGCAGGCTACAAGGGAAACAGGAATGAAGGATGCAGACCAGAACAATTGATCACCGGAAAACCCTGATGGGAAGGTGACTCCCTTATATAAGACCAGTCAGTAACACCTGATTTCCAGTCCTCACAATCTTCACTGGACAGACCAGCACCGCTTGTAACCACCAGAGGAAGCCTCTGCTCAGAACTCATCTCAAACCCATTCACAACAGCGCAGATTATATGTGCCCAATTTTTTTATTTTTCTGACACTGGAGGCACTGTATGGCGCAGATTATATGTGCCCAATTTTTTATTTTTCTGACAACGGAGGCACTGTTGGGCGCAGAATATATGTGGCCAATTTTTTATTTTTCTGAGACCGGAGGCACTGAATGGCGCAGAATATATGTGCCCAATTTTTTATTTTTCTGACACCGGAGGCACTGTATAGCGCAGATTATATGTGCGCAATTTTTTATTTTTCTGTCAGACACCGGAGGCACTGTATGGCGCAGAATATATGTGCCCAATTTTTTATTTTTCTGACACCGAGGCACTGTATGGCGCCTAATATATGTGGGCAATTTTTTTTTTTCTATCAGACAACGGAGGCACTGTATGGCGCAGAATATATGTGACCAATTTTTTATTTTTCTGACACTGGAGGCACTGTATGGCGCAGATTATATGTGCCCCAATTTTTTTTTTTCTGACACTGAGGCACTGTATGGCGCAGATATATGTGCCCAATTTTTTATTTTTCTGAGACCGGAGGCACTGTATGGCGCAGAATATATGTGCCAAATTTTTTTTTTTTCTGACACCGGAGGCACTGTATGGCGCAGATTATATATGCGCAATTTTTTATTTTTCTGTCAGACAACGGAGGCACTGTATGGCGCCTAATATATGTGGGCAATTTTTTATTTTCTGTCAGACAACGGAGGCACTGTATGGCGCAGAATATATGTGACCAATTTTTTTTTTTCTGAGACCGGAGGCACTGTATGGCGCAGAATATATGTGACCAATTTTTTATTTTTCTGAGACCGGAGGCACTGTATGGCGCAGATTATATGTGCCCAATTTTTTATTTTTTCTGTCAGACACCGGAGGCACTGTATGGCGCAGAATATAAAGTGACCAATTTTTTATTTTTCTGAGACCGGAGGCACTGTATGGCACAGATTATATGTGCGCAATTTTTTATTTTTCTGTCAGACACTGGAGGCACTGTATGGCGCCGAATATATGTGGGCATTTTTTTTATTTTTTTGTCAGACACTAGAGGCACTGGATGGCGCAGAATATATGTGGCCAACTTTTTATTTTCTGACAACGGAGGCACTGTATGGCGCAGAATAATGTGCCCAATTTTTTTTTTTCTGAGACCGGAGGCACTGTATGGCGCAGAATATATGTGCCCAATTTTTTATTTTTCTAACACCGAGGCACTGTATGGCGCAGAATATATGTGCCCAATTTTTTATTTTTCTGAGACCGGAGGCACTGTATGGCGCAGAAAAATATGTGCCCAATTTTTTATTTTTCTGACACCGGAGGCACTGTATGGCGCAGAATATATGTGGCCAATTTTTTATCTTGCTGTCAGACACTGGAGGCCCTGTTTGGCGCAGAATATATGTGCCAAATTTTTTATTTTTCTGACACCGAGGCACTGTATGGCGCAGAATATATGTGCGCAATTTTTTTATTTTTCTGTCAGACACCGAGGCACTGTATGGCGCAGAATATATGTGACCAATTTTTTATTTTTCTGAGACCAGAGGCACTGTATGGCGCAGATTATATGTGCCCAATTTTTTATTTTTCTGTCAGACACCGGAGGCACTGTATGGCGCAAAATATATGTGCCCAATTTTTTTATTTTCTGAGACCGGAGGGACTGGATGTGCAAAATATATGTGCGCAATTTTTTATTTTTCTGTCAACACCGGAGGCACTGTATGGCGCCTAATAAAATGTGGGCAATTTTTTTATTTTCTATCAGACAACGGAGGCACTGTATGGCGCAGAATATATTTGACCAATTTTTTTTTTTCTGACACTGGAGGCACTGTATGGTGCAGATTACATGTGCCCAATTTTTTTTTTTCTGACACTGGAGGCACTGTATGGCGCAGATTATATGTGCCCAATTTTTTATTTTTCTGAGACCGGAGGCACTGTATGCGCAGAATATATGTGCCCAATTTTTTATTTTTCTGACCCGGAGGCACTGTATGGCGCAGATTATATATGCGCAAATTTTTTATTTTTCTGTCAGACACCGGAGGCACTGTATGGCGCAGAATATATGGGCCAACTTTTTATTTTTCTGACAACGAGGCACTGTATGGCGCAGAAAATAGTGCCCAATTTTTTATTTTTCTGAGACCGAGGCACTGTATGGCGCAGAATATATGTGCCCAATTTTTTAATTTTTTTATAACACCGGAGGCACTGTATGGCGCAGAATATATGTGCCCAATTTTTTATTTTTCTGAGACCGGAGGCACTGTATGGCGCAGAATATAGTGCCCAATTTTTTTTTTTTTCTGACACCGGAGGCACTGTATGGCGCAGAATATGTGCCAATTTTTTTTCTTGCTGTCCCGACACTGGAGGCCCTGTTTGGCGCAGAATAAATGTGCCAAATTTTTATTTTCTGACACCGAGGCACTGATGGCGCAGAATAATGTGCGCAATTTTTTATTTTCTGTCAGACACCGGAGGCACTGTATGGCGCAGAATATATGTGACCAATTTTTTTTTTTTTCTGAGACCAAGGCACTGTATGGCGCAGATTAATATGTGCCCAATTTTTTATTTTTCTGTCAGAACACCGGGGGCACTGTATGGCGCAGAATATATGTGCCAATTTTTTTATTTTTCTGAGACCGGAGGTACTGGGTGGTGCAAAATATATGTGCGCAATTTTTATTTTTCTGTCAGACACCGGAGCACTGTATGGCGCCTAATAAAATGTGGGCAATTTTTAAATTTTTTATCAGACAACGAGGCACTGTATGGCGCAGAATATATTTGACCAATTTTTTTTTTTTCTGACACTGGAGCACTGTATGGGGCAGATTACATGTGCCCAATTTTTTTTTTTCTGACAACTGGAGGCAACTGTATGGCGCAGATTATATGTGCCCAATTTTTATTTTTCTGAACCGGGGGCACTGTATGGGCAGAAAAATATGTGCCCCAAATTTTTTTTTTTTTCTGACAACCGGAGGCACTGGATGGCGCAGAATATATGTGGCCAATTTTTATTTTCTGACAAAACCGGAGGCCCTGTTGGCGCAGAAAATATTTTGGCCCAAAATTTTTTTATTTTCTGACACCGGGGGCACGTATGGCGCAGAATTATAAGTGCCCAATTTTTATTTTTTTGTCAGACACCGGAGGCACTGTATGGCGCAGAAATAATGTGCCCAATTTTTTATTTTTCTGAGACCGAGTTGGATGGGCAAATATATGTGGCCCAAATTTTTTTTTTTCGAAAACCGGGGGCACTGATGGGCCGATAATGGTGGCCAATTTTTTATTTTTTTCGTCAGACACCGGAGGCATGGATGGCGCAGAATAATTGGGCCCCAATTTTTTTTTTTTCGAAAGAGGGACGTATGGGCCAGAAAAATGGCAAAATTTTTTTTTTCTGTCAACACCGGAGGGACTTAAAGGCCAGAATAAAGTGACCAAATTTTTAAATTTTTTTTCAGACCCAGGCCGTATGGGGCGATTTTATTTCCCCTTTTTTTTTTTCTGAGACCCCCAGGACTTTTGGCCAAATATAAGTGCCAATTTTTTTTTTTTCTACACCGGAGGCACTGATGCGCAAATTGTGTGCCCAATTTTTTATTTTTCTTGACACCAGGCCTGATGGCCAGAAATATTGCCAAATTTTTTTAATTTTTTTGAAAACCCGAGGCATGTAGGGCCGAAAAATATGTGCCAATTTTTTTATTTTTTTGAGAAAAGGAGACTGTATTTCCCAAAAA
>JARQOD010000490.1:0-24707 GCA_033576555.1 Oophaga sylvatica
AAGGAACATCCTTTCCAGGGTAATGATTTTTATATAAGGCAAAATAAAGAACCGAAAAAAAATGTACCTCCACCACTTGGACTATGTTCAGACGTAGCATTTTTTAATGCGTTTTTCATCTTTACCATTGCTTTCAACCAATACAGATGCATTCTATGGGAATGTCATTTTAACATTTAACAACCTTATCTGGCCGTGTGGTGTGTGACACATCATCAGACACATCCTGTTTCATTTATGAAGGCAGGACTCTGAAAGTCACAAAGCCTATTTTTATAGGGCCATCAGGCGACCTTTGCTATTCTTAAAGGGCCAGCAGTCAGCCCTCACTATTCTTAGAGAGCCATCAGCCGGCTATGCTTAGTTGTTCCCATTATTAAACAGTGTGTGTCTTATACTGTTATTGCGCATACAGTGACTGGCAGGGATGCCCAAAGTTCCCATTATTCTTTATTTGGTACTGACATACTGTTTGCCTATGCATTGAATGCAAGGTCTGCCCTGTCCCAACGTTACACGCACCCTGATAACCTTTTGAACCAGCTACTGGATGGCCACATGAAACCTAAGTTCCTATTAATCTTTATTTGGTACTGCCATACTGTTTGCCTATGCATTGAATGCAAGGCCTGCCCTACCCCAACGTAGCACGCACCCCAATAACCCTTTGAACCAACGTACTGAATGGCCACATTAAACCAAAGTTCCCATTCTTATTTGGTATTGCCATACTGTTTGCCTATGCATTGACTGCAAGGCCTGCCCTGCCCCAAAGTTACACGCATCCCAATAACCCTTTGAACGGACGTACTGGATGGACACCTGAAAGCATTGTTCCTAATAATTTGGTACTCCAATACTGTTTGGCTATGCAGTGAATTGTTGAGCCTGAAGAACCTGTATTGGACAATGTCAGTGTTGAGGATAAAGACCCGGCAATGGAGAATGTCAGTGTTGATTCTGGAAAACCTGCAGTGGAGAATTTCAGTGTTGAGGCTGAAGAAACTGCAGTGGAGAATTGCAGTGTTGAGGATGAAGACC
Organism: Oophaga sylvatica; assembly: GCA_033576555.1. Classification (NCBI taxonomy): domain Eukaryota; kingdom Metazoa; phylum Chordata; class Amphibia; order Anura; family Dendrobatidae; genus Oophaga; species Oophaga sylvatica. The sequence continues at coordinate 1,042 of JARQOD010000490.1, forward strand.
CGGCAGTGGAGCATTTCAGGGTTGAGGCTAAAGAACACCTGGCAGTGTAGCATTTCAGTGTTGAGGCTGAAGAAACTAAAGTGGAGAATGGCATCCACGGCACCATATAGGGAATGAGCATCTCACTGCGGAGCCCCCTAGGTAAAACTATAAGGAAACTGTGCGGTGCCTAAATTCCCCCCTCCCACAGGTAATGCCATAATTGGGACGCCCCAGCTGACCAATGGGAAGAAAGAGAAAGTGGCGTCCGGCCACACGCTCAGGGGTTAAATTCATTTCGCCGGGGTCAGTGCCCTCCTCTTTCTCCCCGGCTGACCCTTGGAAGCTGTTGGAACTTGTGAATCCCCTGCAGCCGTGTCTGATGCCCTAATCGAGGCCCTGCAGCAGAGAGCAGCACAGGAAGATGAGCCATGGGTGAAAGACCTTTTCTCCGGCCTAGGTGCTCACCTCCCTGTCCCCTCTCAGGGCCTCCTAACCTCGCCGCAGGCCTCCCCTATATCCTCTTCGGTTCCGTCCCCTTCGGTGCTCCAGTCCTCTCCTCTACCTCCTGCAGCCCTGTCTCTTTCTGCGCTCCAGGCCTCCCCCTTATCTCCTGCGGCCCCATCCCCTTCTCGGCCGCAGGCCTCCCCTATACCCCCCACGGTTCCGTCCCTTTCTAAGCCGCAGGCCTCCACTGTATCCCCTGAGGTCCCATCCTTTCTCGGTCTCTCCCCCTGGCTGGCCTCCCGCTCACCTCCGGCAGAATTATCTCCCGTGGTCCAGCCGTCCAGTACCGCTGGCACTTCGGCGGTGGGCGCGGTCAGACGGTCCATGCGACCCTCCTGCCCCCCGCAGCGTTTTCATGTAGACGGTGGGGGGGCACTTCAGAGCCGTCGGTCCAGTGCCTCAGCCGCATACTGCGCAGTCAGTACGGGCGCCGCGACCGGCGTTACCGGGCATGGGTCACGTGCACAGTCACACCGGGCCAGGCCTAGCTCCACGCCTGTCGTTGCGCGCATAGGACAAGCCCCGCCCACTTCCGGTCTGCTGGCCTGAACTTTCGGCGCTGCATCGCTAGCCCCGCCCACATCTTCTCTCTTCATACAAAGAACGCTGGCCCCAGCAGGCCAGGCCCGAGTCCCCACAAGAAACGCCACACCGGCCCCACTCATCACCGTCGCAGCCCTCAGGGCAGCCCACACAGGCCCCGCTACGTCCCCACAGCAGACACATCGGTGTTGCCTGCATGGGGGGGGCATGGGGGCAGGTGCCAGAGCCCACAACAGTGCCGCAGAGCGCACTGACCTGTTTGAACGGACCGGCCAGCCCGCGTTGCAACCAAGAGAGTATACCACAAGCACACAAAATGTTGCACCAAACACAAGCACGTTTTTAATAAACTACAGGCAACCAACACCCCCACAATCGCAATCACAAACTGTTAGCGGATTTTCCACAGCCCCTGCCCCCTCAGGCCCGACCCACTTCGCAAATCTACCCATTACTGCGCCATCTTCCCTGTTACACCCTACACTGCCAGTCACGCCCCATAGTCGGCATAATGACCACCCAAATTCTGGAATAAACGCCCAAACAAGACCCCTAGACGCAGTGGTCACAGACATGCACGCCACAGGCCGTCCTCATCATCATCCGAAGACTCCCGACACCAGTCGCGCTGTCCCTCCAACAGTCGGTATTCCCACAGCCGACGCAGACATAGCTCATATAGGAGCCACCATAGATCCTGTTCCTCCCAATGGCGTTTGCCATCTACAACGGATTGGTCAGACGCATCGGAGAGTCACGCACAGCGGCGCAATGCACACGATGGAAGATGCCGGTCTCACCTTTCACCCAGAACGGTCACCCGGTCGGAACCCCCGACACTCCCCATCAACGACCACATGAGCCGGAGTTCCACCAACAGCGGTCGCCTCTCGGCCTTGGACACACGACGGTTCTCATCCGTCATGTGCTCAGTCCCGGGGCTGCCGAATGGGGAGACCCATCCATACCTCTCCGGCCCACCGGAGTGTGCAAAGCAGTCATCAAATCAAAAGGTGGCTACTTTGAAGAACCTATATTATAAGCCATAATTTCAGTTGTTACACACTTTTTTGTTAAGTATATAATTCCACATGTGTTCATTCATAGTTTTGATGCCTTCAGTGTGAATTTACAGTTTTCATAGTCATAAAAATACTGAAAAATCTTTAAATGAGAAGGTGTGTCCAAACTTTTGGTCTGTACTGTATGGTCGCTATTATCACCAGACCAGCAGTCCGTAGACAAAGAAAGGCGGACAGGCGAATGCCTATACGATCAGAACAAACCAAAAATAGAGCAAATTATGAATAATTGGCTTCAGGCCTTCATGGTTCTCAGCTGCATCATGGGCCAGAACCACCCTGAACGCTGTTCAGAATTATTTATATGAGTTATATATTAGATCCTGATATATAAGTCTGGTGGTTCTGCATGGAGGCTGTACAACGAGGAGCTCCGCAGATGGCTGGCCATGCAACCCGATCTAGGCTGGGGCGTAAAAGGGACGGACGTATAGTTGCGACTCATGCTATCCCAAAAGCAGCACCCTTTTCAGCAGCGACCACTTATCACTCAGCAGCCGCAGGCCAGAATTCAGTGGTCGTACGTGGACCTGAGACCTGCTTGCTATTTAATGAAGGATGCTGCCGTTTCCAAGCGTCGTGTAAATATAGACACAAATGCTCAGCCTGCGGACGCGGACACCCTGCATCAAGGTGTACCCGCCAAGCAAATGGAGCACTTACAAGGCATAACCCCGGTGAGCGTAACCACAGTGGGCCCCTGGCTAAGCCTTTATCCCAATAAAGAAGCGGCACAACAGCTATATTGCGGTTTTAAACACGTTTTTTTTATCCCCTTCAAATTTTGTAAAAAACAACATCGGCGAACAATCTAAAAATCGACGCGTGAATTTCCCGAGATTTTACGTCAAAAAATCACAAAAAAGAGGTAGAGCTTGGCAGAGTGGCGGACCCTTTAAAATCATTGCCATTCAGGAATTTCAGAATCTCGCCATTAGGTATTGTTCCCAAAAAAGAACCCGGGAAATATCGGCTTATACATTACCTTTCCTACCCATAAGGTGCTACGGTTAACGACGCTATACCCCCAGAAGAAACATCCACAACCTACTCTTCAATTGACAGAGCAGTCGAACTTGTGCGCACGGCGGGGCCCTGCTGGCAAAATTCGACATTGAGTCAGCTTTTGCCCGTGCACCCCGAATGCTTCCATTTGTTGGGCTGCAAGGTGGACCAGTTGTTTTACTTCGACATGTGCCTACCAATGGGCTGCTCCCTTTCCTGTCACTATTTCGAGCTTTTTAGTACCTTCTTAGACTGGGTAGTGCGATACGAAACCGACAGCAATTCAACGATTCACTACCTCAATGATTTTTTGTTCGTCGGACCCAGGGACTCTAAACTCTGTCACTTCCTTCTCCAAAAGTTTAAGTTTATATGTCGGCAATTTGGAGTACCATTATCATCGGAAAAAACAGTCGGACCGTGCAACGTGCTCCCTTTCCTCGGAATTGAAATAGATACCAATGTAATAGTTTTTCGTTTACCAGCACATAAATTGCATAAAACACTACAAATGGTAATAAGTTCTGAAAGCTAAAAAAGTCACCCTACAGCAAATGTAGTCCCTGCTAGGCTTGCTCAACTTTGCCTGCCATGTAATGGCCGTGGGCAGAGCCTTTTCACGCCGATTATCACTAGCAACGAAGGTCATTGCCCAGCCAGGCCACAGAATTAGACTCAACCTCTCTCTGAAAGCGGATTTGCGCGTCTGGAGGACATTCCTAGAATCCTACAATGGGTGTACATGAGTCATGGCGCAAAGATTTATGCCTTGTAGTGGGGGAAATATCAGATGGCTTTGTCGCAATCTACAAGGATCAGTGGTGCAAAGACACCTGGCTAGACATATGGACCATGACTACCTGGGACCGCGACCCAGCACTGTTAGAAATTTTTGCGATAGTAGCAGCTGGCGAGCTATGGGGTACCCAATTAAAAAACGCAAACATCAGATTTTTAACCAAATACCCGGGAACCGCAAAGAGTTTAAACAGCATGTCCTCTTCTTCCCCGCCGGTACTCGCGCTGCTGCGACGCCTAGCACTACTATGCTTAGAACAAAACATCTGGTGCCACGCCAGAGTCACGTCAGTTGTAGATGAAAAGATTAACTCTTTTATCTTCCGATTGGCAGGCCTTCAGAGTTTTCCTCCCCAATGCACAGCAATCGGGCCTACAGTGTCCTCCCTCCCTTTGGGACATGGTGGCCAATCACTGATGCCCTTAATCCGCGCTTCAGTGACTCCGGCTACCTGGCAGGTTTACGGTAAGGCTTGGGAAGAGTGATGCTCACTAATCAAAGGAAGACCAGTCGATACGTGTGATCGGGCAAGATGCGACGAGTTAGTAGAACTTCTGAATCTGCTCAAGCATAGAGGCGCGTCAGGAACATTAGCACAGCGGCATTTATCGGGAATAGTCTTTTTCTTTCAGCTATTGGGATGGGCGGACGTAACTAAATATTTTTTCATCAAGCAAGCTGTTAAAGGCTGGAAAAGGCTACAACCTAGTCCGGAATGTCGTCGCCCCGTTTCTATAAGTCTATTACATGATATTATCGCTATTTCTTCATCGGTGTGCAACTCACAATATGAGTCGATCCTAATATCTACAGCATTCGCAATCACATTCTTTGGGCACTTTGCATTAGCCAGCTGGTTCCCCAGTCTAAGACATCAACAGTAGGCGGGTTAATCAATGAAGATATCGTCATATGCAGTGACGCTCTGCGCATTAGGGTGAGAAAATCTAAGTGCGATCCCACTGGCAGAGGGACGTGGGTCCTGGTCAAGGTGTCAGACGGCCCCATATGCCCAGTAAAAATAGTCACACTATACGGTAATAAGACACGCAAATAGATTCTCTCACACACCGTCGGGTCCCCTCTTACTAAATATCAGTTCAACGCGATTTTTAAGCTGTGCCTGGAGGCAATCGGTGGAAATCCAAAACAATATGGTACACATTCCTTCCGTATAGGGGCAGCCACCGAGGCAGCTAGGGCCGGAGTATGGGAAGTCGAAGTACAGAGGATGGGTCGATGGAAATCCGCATGTTTTGCCAGATATATAAGACCAGACCTGCTCTAACACATCTTGTCTCTTACAGGCGGCTGTAAGCCAACAGTTTGGGTAGTTGGACATTCTTTTGTATACTGGGCATCCAAAAGGGCCAAAATACAGCCAGGTGGAATAAATTTTGGCTTCCCAAATTTGGAGGTCATTTGGAGAGGCATCAGAGGGCTCCGGTGGCAGCAGATCTTCCCAGAAATGGTCAACATCGCAAAGAGGGCCAAAGGGCCGGTGGTTCTAGTCCTGCACACCGGCGGTAATGATTTGGGCAAGTGGAAAGGTGCCAAGCTCGTTACAGTGATGTCGACGGACATAGAGCATTTTGCATACTTATTACCAGATATGGTGGTTGCGTGGTCAGAAATAATACCAAGAGCGGTCTGGCATGGAGCTAAGGACGCTAAAGCGATCGACAAGCCAAGGAAGAAGATCAACGCGAAGATGGCAAAATTCGTAAATGAAAACTACGGCATCATGGTTCGCCAACACGAGCTAGATGGAAACAACTCGGATCTGTTGAGACCTGACGGCATTCATCTCACAAACATCGGGCTCGATGTATTTCTGACCGACTTGCAGGATGGCGTTGAACAGGCCCTAATGATGTTGTGTGGGGGTCGGAGTCCTGTGTAGATTGTACACATGATCCTCCGTGGCGGTAGTAGAGGGGGGCAAAGGTTCGTAACCTCTCATCGGCTTGTTCTCCTAACGGTCATTGACAGGGCCCTCAGTGATGAGTCTGTTGCGAATTGTACTTGCCTTCCCCCCTGCTTATCAAATTAATAAACTGTGACGACCTGTTAACCCCATCCAGGCCTGTCGGTGTTTTATTATTATGAGATTAGCGGGAGCGAGGAAAGCACAATTTACGTCACACGGGTCTCTGCAGTCTGGCATGCACGGCACCGGGAATGAGCATCTGACTGCGGAGCCCCCTCTGTAAAACTATAAGGAAACTGTGTGGTGACTAAATTCCCCCCTCCCACAGGTGATGCCATAATTGGGACGCCCCAGCAGACCAACGGGAAGGAAGAGGAAGGGGCATCCGGCCACAACCTCAGGGGTTAAATTCAGGTGGCCGGGGTCAGTGCCCTCCTCTTTCTCCCCAGCTGACCCTTTGAAGCTGTTGGCCCACCCTCCCTCGCTGTATATAATTTGTGAATATGCTCCGTTAGGTTTGTTAAAATCTTTTTTTTTTTTAATTAATATTCTTGTTGTTACCACATTACAGCGGTAGTAGAGGGGGGAGCAAAGGTTCGTAACCTCTCATCGGCTTGTTCGCCCAACGGTCATTGACAGGGCCCTCAGCGATGAGTCCGTTGCGAATTGTATTTGCCACCCCCCTGCTTATCAAATTAATAATCTATGACCGACCTGTTCAACCCATCCAGTCCTGTCGGTGTTTTATTATTACGGGATTAGCGGGAGAGGGGAAAGCACCATTTACATCACACGGGTCTCTGCAGTCTTGCAGTGTTAAGGATGAAGACCTTAAAGTGGAGAATTGCATTGTTGAAGCAGCTGACCAACTCCTACATTTCCCATTATTAGGAACTGGGTCTCCCATACTGTTTGGCTATGCAGTGAATGCAAGGCCTGCCCCAAATTTGCACGCACCCCTATCCCCCTTGGAAGAAATGTGGAAGAGGGCCTCATAAAAAAAATGTTCCCATTAGAAAGGAGCGGGTCTCCTATACTTGTAATGCCCATACACAAAATGTATGGGCAGACAAACATTTCCCCTTGGGGGTACACATCAGCATACTGTGTCAACAATTTTGGTACGGGCATCATAAACACCCTTCAAAACAATAACATGGCTGTTGCATCACAGAACACGTTCACCCTGGTGATCTAGTGGTGGTGTTGGAAGAGACGTGGAGGATGGCCTTCGAAAATTTTTTCTCCAATTTCTGGGAAGCGGGTCTCCTATACTTATAATGCCAATACACTAAGTGTATTGTTGTGAATGGGCTTGAGATGAGTTCTGAGCAGAGGCTCCCTCTGGTGGTTACTAGCGGTACTGGACTGTCCAGTGAAGATTGTGAGGATTGGGAATCAGGTGTTACTGACTGGTCTTATATAAGGGAGTCACCTTCTCATCAGGGTTGCCGGTGATCAATTGTTCTGGTCTCAATCCTTGATTCCTGTTTCCTTTGTAGCCTGCTGTGTCGTGTCTGCATCTCCTGCTTACAGATAAGACATTTCCTTCTTTTTGTTTTTGTGCTTTATTTTTGCATTTTGTCCTGCACTTCTGTGGGGGCCTTCTGGGTCCCCTCCGGGGGCTTTTGCCCTCTCAGTTTAGTTCAGCCACTGATGTTTGTACCTTTGCTTTTTCCAGTTTTTTCAGTGGCTGCTGTTTTGATTTTGTTACACCAGAGAACTAATTTAGGTGGTAGAGGTCGTGTGATCTCAGGTGTTTTTGAAATTAGTAGAGCTTGTGCTTTTCAGGGTTTTTTGGGATTGCAGTAAGTACCCTTCCTATCCTTTTCTATTTAGGTAGTTTGGGCCCCAACGTTTGCTCGTACTATTTTCTGTCTGTGTCAGTATTTCTTCTTGTCTAACCGCCATTACATGTTTGGGGGCTTTCTGTTATCTTTGGGGATCTGCTCCGGGCAGATAGCTTTCCTCTTTCTATCTTTAGGTGTAGTTAGTTTCTCAGGCTGTGACGAGGCGTCTAGGACCAACGTAGGAACGCTCCACGGCTGCCTCTAGTTGTGGTGGTTAGTCAGGGTACTGCAATCTCATAGATTCCAACTGCTCTGGTGTATTGCCTTTTTTACCTGCACTCCTCAGCTACCGAAACATAACAGTGTATGGGCTGACAAACATATCCCCCTGGGGGGTTCACATCAACATGCTTTGTCAACATTTGTTTTACAGGCATCATAAATACCCTTCAAAAAAATAACGTGGCTGTTGCATCACGGAACACGTTCACCCTGGTGATCTAGTGGAGTGGTGGTGTCGGAAGAGAAGTGGAGGATGGCCTTGAAAAATATCTTACAAGTTTAAAAGAGTGGGTCTCCAATACTTATAATGCTTAGTGTATAGGCAGACAAACATTTCCCCCTGAGGGGTACATATCAACATACTGTTATGATTCAGTAACCGAGGAGGATAATATGAAAAATAGGCTAGGCAACCAGACACCTAGAGAGGTTGTTAACTTAGCGGATTGCAGACTCCTAAACTGACAACACAACTAGAATTAGCTGTGGGACGTACCTACGATGCCCTAGACGCCTCGACACAGCCAAAGAGGTAACTAAGCCTAAAGAGAGAAAGGGGAAGGCTAACTGCCCCGGAGTAGAGCCCCAAAGGAATAGATAGCCCCCAAACATATATTGCCAGTGAGACAGATGAAGTACAAACACAGACAGAAAATAGAGTAAGCAAATGCTGGGGCCCAAACTGTGTGGATAGAACAGAACAGTAAAGGAATCTGTCTGAAATCCAGCAAAAACCCTAAGAAAAATTCCAACACGTCTGATATGCAACAATACTGAGGCCACACGACCTCTCCCCCACTAAATCAGAACTCTGGTGTGAACTGGAAGCAAAACAACAGATACTGAAATAACAGGGAACTAGAAATACAGAAAGGTGTTATGTTTCGGTAGCTGAGGAGGACAGGAACAACAGCAGGGCAGCTGAACACCTGAGATGTTGGTAACTGATGGGTTGCAGATTCCTAAACTAACGACACAACTAGAGGTAGCCGTGGAGCGTTCCTACGTTGATCCTAGACGCCTCGTCACAGCCTGAGAGATAACTACACATAAAGGCAGAAAGATGAAAGCTATCTGCCCCGGAGCAGATCCTCAAAGAAAATAGGAAGCCCCCAAACATATAATGGCGGTTAGACAAAATGAAAATACAAACATAGGCAGAAAATAGACAGAGCAAACGCTGGGGCCACAAGCTGACTAAATAGGATAGGACAGGAGAGATTACTTTCTGCAACCCAGAAAACCATACAAAAATCTAACAATTCTGATTACAAAAATACTGAGATCACACAATCTCGCCACCCACTAAATCAGATCTCAGTGTGAACAAAAACCAAGCCGCAGCTGCTGAAAAAACAGGAAAAAGCAAATGAGCAAATAACAGTGGCTGCAGAAAAACTGTGGAGCTCAGGCCCCAGGAGGGGACCTGGCTGACCTCCACAAAAGTGCAGAAAACAATGCAAAAAGCAAGCACAAAAAGAAAAGCAAAAAATATCTTATCTGAAAGCAGGAGATGCAGGCAGGACTCCACCAAACTTCCAAATGAACCAGGAACCACAATTGAGACAAGAACAATTGATCACCGGCAACCATCATGGGAGGGAACCTCCCTTATATCAGACCAGTCCGTGATTCCAGATTGCCACTCCTCGCTGAAAGGTTCAGTACTGTCTGTAACCACCAGAGGGAGCCTCTGCTCAGAAACCATCTCTAGCACATTCATAACAGTACCCTCCCTTGAGGAGGGGTCACCGAACCCTCACTTGCGCAACCAGGCCGATCAGGATGAGCTCGGTGATAGGCACGGATCAGTCTCCTAGCATGGATGTCCGAAGCAAACACCCAAGAATTGTCCTCCTGACCATAACCTCTCCACTTAACCAAATACTGGAGTTTCTGTCTAGAAAAATGAGAATCCAATATTTTCTCAACCACATACTCCAGATTGCCCTCAACCAAAACAGGGTTAGGAGGCGCAGCCATAGGAACCACTGGCTCGATAAACCTCTTCAATAAGGACTTGTGGAACACGTTATGGATCTTAAATGTCCCTGGAAGAAGCAAACGGAAGGAAACAGGATTAAGAATCTCCATGATCTTATAAGGTCCAATTGTTATGATCTGCTACAAGCACTAAGGAAAGAAGGGAGGTCTGTCCCTACAATAGAACTAAGCTGGATCCCTACGATGTAACGGGGAACCTGATCCTGCGATCAGACCCGCTAAAGTCCTCAGCTAGTCTGAACGAAGACCTATAGATGTAAGGGAGGGATCCCTACAAGGACTAGGGACTGGGAGAAAAGATGGACACCTCCTAACAGAAGTTGTAGCAGCAAAAGGCAAAACAAAGAACATAAAACATAGAGGTCAAAAGACCAATCAAAAACTATCTGAGTTAGGTAACAAAGCATCTGGCTAGCTTAAGAGTATAAGTTACAATGAAGTCCAGCAAAGCCAGAAGGGTGGAGCTGGATTAAATAGGCCACAAAGTTCATGTGACCAGCAAGATAAAAAAAAACTAACAGGAGAGTTCTAACACCAATGAACCTGGGCTTAAACTTTGGAGATGCAACCCTCATAGGGATATTTCTTGAGGACAACCAAACCAAGTCCCCCACGTTAAACCGAGGACCATCAGTCCTATGCCGGTTGGCAAACCGTTGGGCCTTCTCCTTAAAAAAAAGAGAGAGACAACCTCTCCACTACATGGTCCCAAATCTGCTGCATACGCTCCACAACAGAGTCAACACCCGGACAGACAGAAGCCTCCGCCTGTCCCGAAGAAAATCGAGGGTGAAACCCAAAATTGCAGAAAAATGGAGACATCAAGGTGGCAGAGCTAGCCCTATTATTAAGAGCAAACTCAGCCAAAGGCAAAAAAGAGACCCAGTCATCTTGATCAGCAGACACAAAACATCTCAAATAAGTCTCCAAGGTCTGGTTTGTTCTCTCGGTTTGTCCATTGGTCTGAGGATGAAAAGCAGAGGAGAAAGATAATTGAACACCAAGTTTAGAACAAAATGTCCTCCAAAATCTGGAAACAAACTGGACTCCTCTGTCAGACACAATGTTCTCCGGAATGCCATGTAACCGAACCACGTGCTGAAGGAACAAAGGCACCAATTCGGAGGAGGAAGGTAACTTAGGTAATGGCACAAGATGTATCATCTTGGAAAACCTATCACAGATTACCCAGATAACGGTCATTCTCTGAGAAACAGGGAGGTCGGAAATAAAATCCATAGAGATATGGGTCCATGGCCTCTTGGGCACAGGTAATGGCATTAACAAACCACTAGAGCGAGAGCAAGGCTTGGAGCGAGAGCAAGTCCCACAGGACTGCACAAATTCCCTGACGTCACGAGACAAAGTAGGCCACCAAAAGGACCGACTCACCAAGTCTCTGGTACCAAAAATTCCGGGATGACCAGCCAACGCTCAACAATGAATCTCAGACATCACACTCTTCTTCCACTGGTCTGGGACAAACAATTTCCCAATAGGGCAGCGCTCAGGTTTATCCTCCTGACACCCTTCCAAGGCCAGTCTCAAATTGGGCGAGATGGCGGAAAGAACTACACCCTCTTTCAAAATAACAGTAGGATCAGATAACTCAGGAGAGTCCGCAAAGAAACTCCTCGAGAGGGCATCCGCCTTAACATTCTTAGTGCCAGGAAGAAAAGAAACCACAAAATTAAAACGTGTGAAAAACAAGGCCCACCTGGCCTGTCTAGGATTAAGTCGCTTGGCTGATTCAAGATAAACCAGATTCTTATGGTCCGTGAGGACCACCACCTGATGTTTGGCTCCTTCCAGCCTTCATAATTACGTTCAGTTGGAGAAAATTTTCGAGGGAAAAAGGCACAAGGGTTACTCTTAGAGGTCTCTGGATCTCTTTGGGACAAAACGGCACCTGCCCCAATTTCAGAGGCATCAACCTCCACCTGAAACGGTAGAGAAACATCAGGCTGCCGTAGAACAGGAGCAGAAGTGAATCTCTGCTTAAGTTCCTGAAACGTAGAGACTGCCTCAGGAGGCCAATTCACCACATCAGAACACTTTTTGGTCAAATCAGTCAATGGTTTAACAATACCGGAGAAATTACCAATAAATTTACGATAAAAATTGGCAAAACCCAAAAATCTCTGAAGAGCCTTTAATGAAGTAGGTTGGACCCAATCACAGATGGCTTGAACCTTGACCGGGTCCATTTCAATAACAGACAGAGACAAAATGAATCCCAGAAATGAGACCTTCTGTACGCCAAAAAGACACTGATACCTTCACATACAGTGCATTCTCTCTCAAAATCTGGAACACAGTCCAAACATGTTTCACATGAGAGTCCCAGTCATTGGAAAAAAAATCAAGATATCATCCAAATAAACAATCAGAAATTTATCCACAAAATCCCTGAAAATATCATTCATGAAGGATTGGAAGACGGAAGGAGCATTAGTGAGCCCAAAGGGCATCACTAGGTACTCAAAATGCCCCTCTGGATTATTAAACGCCGTCTTCCATTCATCCCCATGCTTAATGCGAATAAGGTTATACGCCCCCCTGAGGTCAAGCTTGGTAAACCAACTAGCACTTTTCACCCTGGAAAACAGGTCAGAAATTAAGGGTAACGGATATTGATACTTCACAGTGATCTTATTCAAGAGACGATAATCAATACACAGCCTCAATGAACCATCCTTTTTGGCCACAAAGAAAAAACCGGCACCCAAGGGTGAAGAGGATGGTCTGATATGACCCTTCTCCAATGACTCCTTGATATAAGATCGCATAGCATCGTGTTCAGGTACAGACAAGGTGAAAAGGCGACCTTTAGGAAATTTACCACCAGGCACTAATTCAATAGCGCAATCGTAGCTCCTGTGAGGGGGCAAAGATGCAGATTTACTTTCACTAAATACAGCCGAAAAATCAGTCAAAAAGTCAGGAACATCCTGAGACTGGGGAGAGGCAGAAAAAACAGGAGTGTCGGCATTAACACATTGGCAGCCCCAACTGGTCACAGACACAGATTTCCAATCCAAAACAGGATTATGAGACTGTAACCAAGGGAAACCTAGTACAATAATGTCATGCAGATTATACAGCACCAGAAATTTGCAACTCTCCTGATGATCTGCTTCAACCCTCATTATCACCTGAGTAGAAAACTGGGTTTATTCTCCGCCAATGGGGTAGAATCAATGCCCAGTGAGGGAATAGACTTCCGCAGGGGTATCATGGGAAACCCACAACGTTTGGCAAAGTCAAAATCCATCAGGTTAATAGCTGCTCCTGAATCAACAAAAGCCTGAGCAGAAAATGTGGACAGGGAGTAAATCAGGGTAACAGTCAATAGAAATTTAGTCTGAACACTACCCAAGACAACTGAGCGTGCAAAACGTCTTCCCCGCTTAGGGCAGACTGAAATAGCATGAGAGGCATCACCACAGTAGAAACATAACCCATTGCGCTTTCGAAACTCATGACGCTGAGCCCCAGAAGCCACTCTATCACACTGCATGGGCTCAGAAGCTGGCTCACAAGGCAACACTATCTCACGCATACCTCTGCGCTCACGCAAACGTCTGTCAATTTGAATAGCCAATGACATAGAATCATTGAGACCAGAGGGAGCAGGGAATCCCACCATAACATCCTTTACATTCTCTGACAGCCGTTTCCGAAAAAGGGCTGCCAAAGCATCATCATTCCATTTGGTCAGAACTGCCCACTTTCGGAATTTCTGACAGTACAACTCAGCGTCTTCAAGACCCTGATTTAATGCCAACAAGGTTTTTTCAGCTTGATCAGTGACATTAGGTTCATCGTACAATAACCCCAGAGCCAGAAAAAATGCATCAATATCATTCAAAACAGGATCCCCAGGTGTCAGGGAAAAAGCCCAATCCTGAGGATCGCCGCGCAGGAGAGAGATGACAATTGGAACCTGCTGTGCTGCGTTACCTGAAGACTTAGGCTTTAAGGCAAAAAACAACTTAGTTATTTTTGAAATTCAGAAATTTAGCCCGATCCCCCAAAAACAAATCTGGCATGGGAATCCTAGGTTCCACAACCGGCAACCCAGCAAGATAGGTAGCAATACTCCTAACCTCAGTGGCAAGCTGATCCACACGGCCAGACAACTGTGCAAACTCCATAGAGAGAAAAAAAATCCTCCTCAGCACCTAGAGAAAAAGAGTGAAATAATGCAACAGACAGAAAAAAAAATAAAAAAAAATCTCTTACAACTTTTTTCTTTCCACACTTTTTGTTCCCTTCTGTGAGTACCATATAATTTTCAGTTATGGCCGGTGATACTGTTATGCTCAAAAACCATCTCTAGCACATTCATAACAGAAAGGACTGACAAAGCTGTGGCATATGAAAACAGAGTCCAGCACAGGTCCCCGCAGGACATAGCAGGGAGCAAGTAGACTTCCAAAAGGTTCAAGAAGAAAAGCAAAATCACCTGCAACAACCAAGAGAAGGCTGCTCACTTAAATCTCCCCAGTCAGTAACACCTGATCGCCAATCATCCTCCTCAGGTGATTGACTTCTGTGAGTCAGACCAGCTCCATTACCAGCAGCAACCACCAGAGGGAGCCCAAACTCAGAAGCCAGATTCAAAGTGTTCACAACACATACTGTGTCAACATTTTTTTACCGGCATCATAAACACCCTTCAAACAATCGTGGCTGTTGCATCAAGGAACATGTAGAGAAGTCTAGCCCAATCCAGTCCTTGTTCATTTTTTATAAGAGTCAGCATTTTCAGTTGACAGGCAGATGCACTTATCAGTTATAATTCCACCAGCGGACTAAAAACGCGCTCTGACAAAACACTATCAGCAGGGCAGGCCAGGACATCCATGGCGTAGAGAGCCAGTTCATGCCACGTATCCAGCTTTGAGACCCAATAATTACAAGGTACAGAGGAATCACGGAGGACGTTGCTATGGTCAGCACGGTACTCCCTCAGCATCTTCTGAAACTTTGCACTCCTTATGAGAGTACCATGTGCCTCAGGGCCACTGCGATGGGAGGGTCTAAGAAAACTCTCCCAGAACTTTGCCAGTGTTCCCCTGCCTCTGCTGGATTGGAGTTATGTCTCTCTCACCTGTACTCCTTGGTTGTTCAACGAACTGTGACCTCTGCTGCCAGAGTTTTCATATGGGAATTGTTTTTAATAATTCTGCATCAAGGGCCTTCTGGTACTGCACCATTTTAGTACACCTGTCGGCCTCTGGAAGAAGAGATTGAAAGTTCTCCTTGTAGCGTGGGTCTAGAAGTGTCACCAACCAGTAATGACTGTCACCCAAATCTTTGAGAATACGAGGGTGATGGGAAAGGCATCGCAACATAAAGTCAGTCATGCGTGCCAGACTGCTAACAGGCAAGACTTCCGTGTCCTCACCAAGAGGACAACTGACTATGCTCTCCTCCTCCTCCTCCTCCCTGTGCTCATGCCATCCATGGTGAACAGACGGTATGACAGTTGTGCTTGTAGATGTTTAAGAACATCCTTAATAGGCACTGTAAGCGGTTTAAACCTTGTGGGAATAAAAGGACAAGATATAGGAAAAACCCAATGTGGCTAGACAAAGAAGTAAGAGGAGCAGTAAAAAGAAAGCATTTAAACTACTAAAGCTGAATGGCACAATTGAAGCTCTAAAAAGCTATAGGGAGAAAAATACTTTATCTAAAAAACTAATTAAAGCTGTCAAAAAGGAAACAGAGAAGCACATTGCTAAGGAGAGTAAAACTAATCTCAAACTGTTCTTACACTTACGCGAATCGGGGCGCGTTCCTGCACAACGTTATAAACATGGGTGAGTTGTTACCTTGAATTACTATGATATAATTGTGGTACCTTTTGCACTCTCATTGATTGATCAGGATTCCGGACCCTGATTATGGTGCACAGGCACTAATCTATATGTACATTATCAATGGAAATGCAATTCATATTATCTTATAATCGGGATAAATGATCCACATTACCTCTAATTAAGTAATATTATAATATAGGGTACCCTCTTTTTCGTTGCGCAGTCATGCTTTACATCTATTATAAACGAAAATACCCCATGGTGGCATACAGATAGTGCCACAAATCGAGAGCAGAAGCCCATATAGAGACAGACAACACCTGCTCCAAAGCAACATATACACCAGGAGAAAAGGAAGCAAGTGGGTGACAATGAAATAATTTTAAATATATTTTATTAGAAAAAGTACTAAAAGTCAAATAAACAGTAACATGCAAACGGATAGTAAAATGACTCAGAGCAGAAATACCTAAGGCTCCACAGGGCATCTACTCTCCTCACAGAATCCCCATTCCATGTGGTAAGGAAGGAGATACTGAAGGTACTGAAGGAGATAGCAGAAGAAATTCTTGAACCACTGTCCATAATCTTTGAAAATTCTTGGAGAACAGGAGAAGTCCCAGAAGACTGGAGAAGAGCAAATGTTGTTCCTATCTTCAAAAAGGGGAAGAAGGTGGACCCAGGGAACTACAGGCCGGTGAGTCTGACTTCTATACCAGGAAAGATCTTTGAACAAATTATTAAAGAACATGTATGCAAGTACCTGGATAAGAATGAAGTGATTTAACAGAGTCAGCATGGGTTTGTAACTAATAAGTCATGTCAGACTAACTTAATTTCCTTCTATGACAGAATCACTGACTGGGTGGATCAGGGAAATGCTGTAGATATAGTATATCTTGACTTCAGCAAAGCATTTGACAAAGTATCTCACACAATCCTTATTGAAAAAATGACTAAGTATGGAATGGACAAGGCAACTGTTAGGTGGATTCATAACTGGCTTAGTGATTGGACCCAAAGAGTGGTTGTAAATGGCTGCACATCCAGTTGGAAGAATGTCTCAAGTGGGGTACCACAAGGCTCTGTTTTGGGCCCTGTATTGTTCAACATCTTTATCAATGATTTAGATGAAGGAATTGAGGGTAAACTGATCAAATTTGCTGATGACACAAAGCTAGGAGGGGTAGCTAATACTAGAGAAGAGAGGGAGAGGATTCAAAAAGATATACATCAACTGGAGCAGTGGGCAGCAACTAACAGAATGGATTTTAACAGGGAAAAATGCAAAGTACTACATCTGGGCAATAAAAATGAAAAAAGCATATACAAAATGGGAGGAATAGGGCTAAGTAACAGCACATGTGAAAAAGACTTGGGTATACTAATTGATCACAGACTTAACATGAGTCAACAGTGTGATGCAGCAGCAAAAAAGGCAAATGCAATTCTAGGATGTATCAACAGAAGCATACAGTCTAGATCACGTGAGGTCATTATTGCCCTCTACTCCTCTTTGGTCAGACCTCATCTGGAATACTGTGTCCAGTTTTGGGCACCACATTTTAAAAAAGACATCAACAAACTGGAGCAAGTTCAGAGAAGAGCCACCAGAATGGTGACCGGTCTGCAAACCATGTCCTATGAGGAACGGTTGCAGGATTTGGGAATGTTTAGCTTGCAAAAAAGAAGACTGAGAGGAGACTTAATAGCTGTCTACAAATATCTCAAGGGCTGTCACATTGTAGAAGGATCATCTTTATTCTCATTTGCGCAAGGAAAGACTAGAAGCAATGGGATGAAACTGAATGGGAGGAGACACAGATTAGATATTAGAAAAAACTTTTTGACAGTTAGGGTGATCAATGAGTGGAACAGGCTGCCACAAGAGGTGGTGAGTTCTCCTTCAATGGAAGTCTTCAAACAGAGGCTGGATAGACATCTGTCTGGGATGATTTAGAGAATCCTGCTTTGAGCAGGGGTTGGACCAGATGACCCAGGAGGTCCCTTCCAACTCTACCATTCTATGATTCTATGATTCTATGATTCTAGGAACCATCATGTCCTAAGATTACCAGTGTGTGATAAAGACATGGGAAAAATAGGCAAGTGTCCCTTAATAAGAATCATTGCCAGTGTGCCAGTGCAATGGCCAATATCTATATAGAGATTCAAGATGAACCCATAAGTAAAAAGGGCGCTTACCAAAATATATAGTCCAGAGAGGAGAGAGATGTCCTGGGCCGGCATATAGATATTGGCCATTGCACTGGCACACTGGCAATGATTCTTATTAAGGGACACTTGCCTATTTTTCCCATGTCTTTATCACACACTGGTAATCTTAGGACATGATGGTTCCTCTTTCCTTACCACATGGAATGGGGATTCTGTGAGGAGAGTAGATGCCCTGTGGAGCCTTAGGTATTTCTGCTCTGAGTCATTTTACTATCCGTTTGCATGTTACTGTTTATTTGACTTTTGTACTTTTTCTAATAAAATATATTTAAAATTATTTCATTGTCACCCACTTGCTTCCTTTTCTCCTGGTGTATATGCTTTACATCTAGCAGCATTTCCCATGCCACTTTGACTGCTTTGAGTCTTGTACTAGTAGCCACATGATTTCTGTATCTTAATGTGAATATTTATCTTGTGTATTAATTAAAATAAATTTTGTATACTTTTCAATATGGTTCTATTGTGTGATGGTGCTTTGCTCCGATTTTCTTTTGTGTTGTGAATTATACTTTAGGAGCTCCATTTGGGTATTATCCCCAATTGTCCTGTTGTCGACAATATATATGAGACGACAATATACCCCCTATGTCTGGGTCTGAGACTATGTTTTTCACTGCTCAAAAAAATAAAGGGAACACTTAAACAACAGAATATAACTCCAAGTAAATCAAACTTCTGTGAAATCAAACTGTCTCCTTGGAAGCAACACTGATTGACAATCAATTTCACATGCTGTTGTGCAAATGGAATAGACAACAGATGGAAATTATTGGCAGTTATCAAGACACACTCAATAAAGGAGTGTTTCTGCAGGTGGAGACCACAGACCACATCTCAGTACCAATGCTTTCTGGCTGATGTTTTGATCACTTTTGAATGTTGGTTGTGCTTTCACACTCATGGTAGCATGAGACGACTCTACAATCCACACAAGTGGCTCAGGTAGTGCAGCTCATCCAGGATGGCACATCAATGCAAGCTGTGGCAAGAAGGTTTGCCGTGTCTGTCAGCGTTGTGTCCAGAGGATGGAGGCACTACCAGGAGACAGGCCAGTACACCAGTAAACATGGAGGGTGCTGTAGGAGGGCAACAACCCAGCAGCAGGACCGCTACCTTGTCTTTGTGCAAGGAGGAGCACTGCCGGAGCCCTTCAAAATGACCTCCAGCAAGCCACAAATGTGAATGTGTCTGCACAAGCGGCTAGAAACCGACTCCATGATGGTCTGAGTGCCTGACATTCACAGATGGGGGTTGTGCTCACAGCCCAACACAGTGCAGGACGCCTGTCATTTGCCACAGAACACCAGGATTGGCAAATTCGCCACTGGCACACTGTGCTCTTCACAGATGAAAGCAGGTTCACACTGAGCACATGTGACAGAGTCTGGAGACGCCATGGAGAGCGATCTGCTGCCTGCAACATCCTTCAGCATGACCGGTTTGGCAGTGGTCAGTAATGGTGTGGGGTGGCATTTCTTTGGAGGGCTCCACAGCCCTCCATGTGCTCGCCAGAGATAGCCTGACTACCATTAGGTACTGAGATGAGATCCTCAGACCCCTTGTGAGACCATATGCCAGTGCAGTTCGCCCTGGGTTCCTCCTAATGCAGGACAATGCCAGACCTCATGTGGCTGGAGTGTGTCAGCAGTTCCTGTAAGATGAAGGCATTGAAGCAATGGACTGGACCGTCTGTTCCCCAGACCTGAATCTGATTTGGCACTTCTGGGATATCATGTCTCGCTCCATCCTCCATTGCACCACAGACTGTCCAGGAGTTAGCGGATGCTTTAGTCCAGGTCTGGGAGGAAATCCCTCAGGAGACCATCCGCTGCCTCATCAAGAGCATGCCCAGGCGTTGTACAGTAGGGAGGTCATTCAGGCACGTGGAGGCTACACACACTACTGGGTATCATTTTGACTAGAGTTGAGCGATACTTTCCGATATCCAAAAGTATCGGAATCGGAATGGTATCGCCGATACCATTAAAATATCGGCGATACCCGATACCGATACCGGAAGTCCCATGTAAGTCTATGGGAACAAAATATCGTAACTAAAAAAACCCCATTCTTTCCTTGTAAACACTAAATATACACACATAGAATACATATATATATATATATATACATGTCATTGTGACATATATATATACATATATGTATAGTTTATACACTTCTACATAGTAAAATATCCTCTGATTCAATTGCCGGGTAAAGCCGGTTTCTGTGAAAAGACAGAAGCACCCGACATGAAATGACACTTGGTGTACATAGGGTTAACCATGTCTTTTCATGTCCTTTGCTATCTGATTTGCACAAACAATTAAATCAGTCTATGTGTGCAAAATTTCACACCTGTAGGGGTTAATTAAAGGTGTAAATTTGTTGTAAAAAAAACGGACTTTTTTGCTACGAATTTACACCTTTAATTAACCCCTACAGGTGTGAAATTTTGCACACATAGACTGATTTAATTGTTTGTGCAAATCAGATAGCAAAGGACATGGTTAACCCTATGTACACCAAGTGTCATTTCATGTCGGGTTCTGCATTTTCACAAAAGCCGGCAATTGAATTAGCGGCTATTATACTATGTAGAAGTGTATGAACTATAAATATATATATATATATATGTGTCACAAACTCAATGACATGTATATATATATATGAGGTGTAAAATTGCTGAAAAAAAATGCGTGGGCTCCCGCCCTATTTTCGCAACCAGACAGACAAAGCCAGTGAGTGGGGGCAGATAATAATAGCCCAGAGAGGGACCATTATTTTTGGCCCCCCCCCCGGCTACTAACATCTGCCCCCAGACACCCCAGAAAGGGCAAATCTCTAATTAGATTTGCCCTTTCTGGCACTTTGCCCGTCTATTCCCATTGCCCTGTAGCGGTGGTGAATGGGTTAATAAGGGGTTAAAATGACCTTGCAATTGAAAGGTCACTTTAAGCCAGGTTAATAATTGAGAGCTGTCAATTAGACAACTATCAATTATTAATCCTATTGTATGAAAGAAAAATCAAACACACACACTTTAATAAAAAAGAAGTTTAATGAAATAATCACACAGTTTTTGACCATATTTTATTTACCTGCTAAAACCATTTCCTGTAATAAAAATAAAATAATAAAGCAAAATTATTCTTTCCAATCCGATGCACAGTCAGGTCCCACGGTGTAATCCTTCAGAAAGGGTTAATGTTTACTGCAGGGACCGCAGCTAATGCTGCAGCCTCACAGTAAACCCCCAAATGAATGAGTTCCTCTCCTGGCTGACAGGAGAGGAAGTGGAAAGCTTAATTGATTGCTTTCCACTTTCACTTCAGGTCAGCCAGGGACACCATCAGTGACGTCAGAGGGAACTGATTAACAAAAATAGGGGATCCCCTCGAAAAAAAAATGGCGTGGGGTCCCCCCTATTTTTGTTAACCAGCCAGATGAAGCAGACCGCTGAGGCCTGGTTTTTCAGGCTGGTAAGGATCCAATATCCATGGACCTTGCAAGCCTGATAATACCAGGCCACAGCAGTCTGCTTAGCTTGGCTGGTTAACAAAAAAGGGATCCCCTCGAAAAAAAAACGGCGTGGGGATCCCCCATATTTTTGTTAACCACCCAAGTAAAATGCAGACTGCTGCGGCCTGGTTTTAAAAGACTGTCAAGGCCCATGGATTTTGGCCCTCAACAGCCTGAAATACCGGGCTACAGCAGCCCCACATTTGGCCATCAAAAGATGTGCCAATTGTGGCACTTTTACCCGCTCTTCCCACTTGCCCTTAGCGGTGGCAAGCGGGTAAAAAGGGGGTTTATTGTCCCCCCGTTGATTGCAGGGTGACAATAACCCGGTTTAATAATGGAGAGGTGTCAATAAACACCGTCCTTTATTAATCCCAAAGTTTTTAAATGTTTAAAAAAAAGACACAGCAAAAAAAGTCTTTAATGAATAAAGGAGACAACACAGTTTTCATTTTTTTATTACTCTCTCTTTTCCTGCGACGCCTCGACTCCTGAAAAAAAAAAAAAAAACCAACATATACCACCGTCCGACGCAGTCCATAGTAACGATTGTCCCACGCACCAGCCTGCTACATCGGAATGACGGGCAGAGCCTGACATCCCGCGCGGGCACAGCTGCTTACCACTTCCCCCGGGCGTGACGTCATCGACTGTTTTACGGCCGCGATTACCCAGCAGTCACTGCAGTTATCGCGAGATACGCATGTGACCCCGGGAGAAGAGGATGGCGGCCATTAAGCACCCGGGATGTACCGCCGGAGATCTTCTGCCGGGTAAGTGCCGCTGACTCCTGACAGACCCGACCGACGGACACTGACAGTGACAGTGACAATCCCGATTCCGGTATCCGATATAAGAAAATATCGGAACTGGGAAATGGGAATTCCGATACAGCCAATACGGCCGATACCCGATATTTTGCGGTATGGGAATGCTCAACCCTAAATTTTGACTTGTTTTAAGGGACATTACATCCACTTTAATTTTGTAGTGACCCAAACCCCAGGCCTCCATTAGTTAAAAATTTGATTTCCATTGAGATTTTTGGTGTGTTTTTTATCGTCAGCACATTTACATTAACAGAACAAATTTTCAATGAAAATTTCAATTTATTCAGATCTAGGATTTGTTATTTGAGTGTTCCCCTTTATTTATTTGAGCAGTGTATATCAATAGTAAAAGAATCAAAAGTGAAAGTGTAGGCCCCTTAAAAAATTTTGAGGAAAGAATGGCTGTAGATGACAAGCAAAAAAGCTAAAAATATTAAACACCTTCTTCTCCACGGGATTCACTGTGGGGAAAAAAAAATGCTAGTGAAATGCCGAGAGACAAAGAAAACCCTATATTAAGGGTCCCCCAATCTAACCCAAGAAAGGTGTGAAACTGGCAAAAAAAGATTAAAATAGAAAAATCCCGGGGCTGAATGGCTTACACCCACGAGTACTAAAAGAACAAGTAATGTAAAGACAAACCATTATTTTTTATATTTTGGGGACTCTATAGCGATGGCGCTGTTCCCAGACTGGCGCATAGAAATTTGGGACCAATTCAAAAAGGGCTCTAAAATGAACCTGGAAATTAAAAGGGCCCGTAAGTCTAACCTCTATTGTTGGTAAAATATTTGAGGGATTTTATTCTGGATTTTCAATGAAAAACTGTTTAACTCCATATCAGCATGGGTTTAGAGGAATTGCTCCTGTCAAAACCCAATCTAATATTTTTTATGATAGATAAGCTATAGACTGGGCCAAGGTAGTAATTGGTGTGGTATTCTTGATTTTTCCAAAGCATTTAATACCGTACCCCACAAGGGTTTGTACACCCAAAAGGGGAATGCTGGGTGTTATGATTTGGGTAGCTGAGGATGCAGGAAAAAAAGGAAATACACCCGAGCTTTGAATCTATGAATTGCAGTACCCTGACTAACCACCACAACTAGAGGCAGCCGGGGGCTTTCCCACGTTGGTCCTAACCCCGTCACAAACCTGAAAACTAACTAACCTAAAGATAGAAAGAGGAAAGCTATCTGCCCCGGAGCAGATCCCCAAAGAACATAGAAAGCCCCCAAACATTAATGGCGGTTAGACAAGAAGAAATACTGACACAGACAAAAATAGTATAGCAAACTTGGGGCCCCCAAAATAACTAAATAAAAAG